>SNQJ01S0145096.1:0-16520 GCA_010110895.2 Picea sitchensis
CACCAAGTTGCTGAAGGTTTTGGGCACAGAGGGCCAGGATATCCGTAGATATCCTGGAGCTAGGTAGTTTTCCTAGTTGACAGGGAGGACAGTAGTTTTGGGCAGTTATTTGCTTGTTTGTGGCAGGGTTAATCTGTGCATCAACAGGAGCAGAGGCAGCAAGGCAGCAGAAATTAGCATCAGTATCAGGTATTGGTCAAGTTATGCATTTATCTCATTTTTACCAAAAAGTTATTACCATGTGATAAATCTAAATTACCGAAATTGTTGTTGAGAAAATAAATATATGTTGTGAAATCGTTATCTCCGTTTAGAAAATGAATTTTTATGAAATTAAATTAATGCCTAGAATGATACGGGCATTACAGAAACCTCATCAAGATTAGTTGGTCCAAACATGAATAAAATATTTTGAATATGTGCAGGTAAACCTTCTATATACTTCATAAGATTTTCTTGGGTATGTAAAGGAATGTCTAACATCAATGCCATTTTTTGAAAGCCATCTGTGTATTCTTGCATTGTTTTCCATTTTCTTAGTTTTAAAGATTTCCATTGAATTAAAAGTTTCTCTTTATAACCCAAAGGATAGAATTGCTTTCTAAGTGCATAAATAAAAATTTTCCATGATGGAAATACATTACCCACTTATTGCATGCCATTTTGAAACTTTCTTTGCCATCATATGAGTGTTGTGCCTGCAAGTCTAAGTGATGCCAACTTGATCTGAGTTGCCTCATCCTTGATCTACTGCACATTGCAATAAACCTCCATCTGTCTTACCCAATTGTCAAGTCTCTCTGCATTAACTTCACCATCATAAATGGGTAATTCAAATTTAACATAAAGTTTTAATAAAGGCATTCCATTCTTATGTTTATGAACATGTTTCTTTGCATTGGATTTAGAACTTGAACTTGAAGAAGAAGGAGAAGAAGGAGGTGAATATGGAGGTGAAGGAGGAATTTGAGGAGGATCCTCTCCTTATTCACATTTTCCCTTTGAAGATTCACCCAGATTCAGTCTCTTCTGTTCCAAGTAATCCTCATACAAAACCTTCATCATCTCCGACATGGTGAAGAAAGTTTTTTGAAACTCTTTCTCATCCTGAGAAAGTCCCTCTTCCGATGTTATATTCTTGCTTTGAGAAGTTTTCTTTCTCAATCTAATCAATGGATTCTCTTTAACAATTTCACCTTCACCACAATGTATATTTTCCCTAGTTAATGTGCAAAACCCAAATCCAAACGTCAACTAGCTTTGATACCACTTGATTCGAAAATATCTTTTACACGACTATGGTTGAGTTATTAAGAATGTGTTGATTAACCAATTAGGAAGCTTAAAGAAAGAGGAAGAATTATAGAAAAAGAATAACAATCATATACACATATTCATAACTGAAATAAATCATAAAAAAATAGAAAACCATAACACCAACGTGATATCGTAGTTCAACAATCTCGCCTACGTTTCTAGGCCTTTGCCTCAGTGGGTTAGGCTTTCTTATTTCTGCTCAAATCTCAATAAGTACATCACAGTAGTGCAAAAAGGTTACAAAAATGATCTGGTCTTATTCTACCATATATCAAGAACCCAACAGAAGAAATAGCACTCAAATCGGATGACCGAAGCTCCCATAAATGGCTCGCAAAGGTGTGCTCATCAACAACTTCCCTGCATAAAAAAATGACTTTGGCTTGGAAAATATTCAACATAACCTGATTTGAATCTCCTCCCATGGACTCAAGAAGGCCTGGTTTATATAGATCTAAAGTTGGTAACCATCTCCCAAAATCCCCCCAAGATCTGGCCTCAAAAAGGGCCCAATATCCCCCAAAAAGGGCCAAAAATCTCCAAAAACATGCTTAAAATCCATAAAAATCTTTATACTATAGTTAAAAACCCACTTGGGAAAATGAATAGGGCGCAGCCCACTTTTTGTAGGGATCCCATTCACATGGGAATCTCCATGTGGCCCTGGCTTGGCACTCCTTTGCTGCCCCCCCCTCTATTCTGTTTGGGTCTAGATCACGTGGCTTGGCCATGTGGCCTCGCCCTAGTCTCATGTGTGTGCCCAAATCTGTATCCTTGTTTTGTGACCCTTGGTCACGGGCTTAGCTCTCCACCGACCGGGGCCTAACCAACCCAAAGAGCCACCGGTCAACACTTATAATTAATGTGCCAACTCTTCAACAAGGAAGAAATGTAGCCCGGATGGATAACACCCAGTTGTAAATTCAATGGCACCCGAGGAGGTTGGAGGTTTGAACCTCCTGACCTAACAAAGTTTTACCCAGTCATCATTGGGCATCCATAGGGTGCCACATGGAACCTCCTGATTGGGCCACGTGGTGATCCAAGATTGGTCCACATCATCAAACCGTACGCCTAGTCACCCTACCACCTCTCTGACACGTCAGGAGTCTGCATGTCTTGTCACCCTACCACGTGTCATCCTGTATGCCCATTCACCTGCCCAACTGTCATTCGTATGCCACATGTCCATCTTTGATTGGTTCACGTCACTATATGGACTTCCACATGTCATCCGTAGGGTGACATGTGTCAAGTCTCTACAGTGCCATCTTAGCCCGAAAGTGATGAAACTGAGTGACATGTGTCACCTCCTGGTGACGCCACATCAGCATGATGATTTCATCATGACATGTGTTGATGTCACTTGTCGTACATACTGACGTCAACGTTGAATTTGACTTGGTTGAATTTTTGCATGTTTGGCGAAACGAAAATATCATCATAACTTGAGCATACGATGTATGTTTGAGCCCGTTCAAGTTATGTTGGGTTTGTATTGATGAAACCTATGCACACGTCCGTTTTGAAGCCATTATGAGAAATTTGTTTTTTAGGCCTTTCTGAGCCCCATCAAACTCCTGGATCCGATTTTGGATCAATAGTCAACCATGAGAAACCAAAATCAATGCCACAAAACCCATAACCAATATAATTAATATAATAGTAACAACTAAAAGATTTAAAAATTCTTACTATTAATAATTAATAAATCAAATCTATAATTAATTTAATCAAATATATACTTTATCTAATTAAACATATAGTCAATTATTGTTTTTAATTTAGAAATATCTATTAAAACCTTCTTGTGTCAAAAACTTACAGTTGTCAGGGTAAACAGTGAGATAGTTGCATTGCCCAAGTGGGAAACCAATGTTGCCACTTGTCCAAACAATTCACAATTGTGAAAAAGGAGAAAACAATGTCTTCTAATATATTACTATTCTAAGACTAGAATCTAAGGTGCCTCACTAGGCTAGATCCAAGAGAAGTAACCAATCTAAAGACACCAAAAAATCAAGAAAACCTGTAAATGACATTTTCATTTGGAGCTTAGGCTTGGATTTCGTTCCCTCTTAGGATCATGCATAGTGTCCAGGGATGAAATCCCTGTGTCTGGAGTGGTATGAAGGAGAGCACAAATGAGTGTCTCTAAGCACTCCTCGCGTTGTTGGTATCTCATCAACATCTCCACCATGTCTCGCCTGACTTCGAAGACTGAGTTCTGGATGTTGTCCAAAGAATTTTGTAAGTCCATAATCCCATTGCACCGAGTGCAAGAAGGATGTGGCCGAGGAGAAAGCGGAGGCAGAAAAGGAGGTGAAGGTGGAGGTGGAAATGCAGAAGAAATGTGGGGGGAGGCGAAATAATTGAGGGGGGAGGCGGTCGGGATAGGGAGAGCAGACGAAGAAGGAAGGAAGGAGGGAGGCTAGTGTATGGATGATGCTTTCGGGGTGAGCTTAGGTGTGAAGTTGAGTGAATTACCCATGTTGTCAAACCACTCCACTCTGCAAGCCCATGGGGAGGACAGAGGAGGGATATCCAAGGTGGCGAATTGAGTTGTAGGCGGAGGAAAGACAAGAGTGTATTGCCATAGTCTCCCCTAAGAACTATACCATGTTTCCCCTCTCTTGGATTTTCCCCTTTTTCTTGGCATCAAGGAGAAACACGGGAGAGGAGGGATGTAAATGAAGAGTAGCAGAGTTGACACAAACCAGAGATGAAGAATACCTGGGTTGAAGCTACGACGGTATGGGGTCGAGGTATGAGAATGAGTTGAAGAACTAACAGGCGCGAGATAAAACCCAAAGATCCACAACTTGTGATGGGACTGGTTGGGAGGCCAACCCATCGCACTAACTTCATATGCGTCTAGGAGCATCATTGCCATAACTAGGTACGTGTGAGGGCGGTAGCGGGGGTACGCTCAGGGATGATTTTAAGGATGGTAATTTATTTTAAAATGTAGAAACTTTGGCGAATCTTACTAACCCTTTATATGCCAACTATAAATTGTTTGGCGATATTTTTGTAAAAATATTCAAATTTCTAAGGATTTTATATAGTTTCTATAAAATTTTGGCGATTTTTAAGGTAAAATAATTTTATCGCGAATTATTTTTAGAATAATGAATCTTTTTTTGGGAAAAAAACATGGAAAATTAGCCCATGAGCGAAATTTGTCTCCTAAAATCAACCCAAGACCGTACATTGCCATAAGAATTGAATCCTGGGAGTTAAATGCAAGCATAGGAAGGCGAGAGTGCAATGTGCGATGGCGAGGCGTTGGGTTGAATGAGGTGTCCTCCCGCGAGACGAAGAATGTGACATACTCATTGACACCCCATCTGGAGGAACATATAGTCAATTATTAATAATAAGGTCATGCATAATTTTATAATTAATAATATACTAACTAAATAATGAAGCTGTATAAATAATTTTATAAATTCTCTTAGAAATTATGTATTTATAACTTTATTATATATAATTTATTAATAATTAAACTAATTAATATATTTTTATATAAATATTATTAAAGTATTAATATTAATTCATTATTATTAATGTTATTAATAATAAATATTATTATGTTATTGTTTTGAAATAATAATAAATATATTAATAGTATTAATATATGTTCAATATAGTTTATTAGATTAGTTTGGGTAGTTTTGAGAAATGATTGTTACTCTCCCTACCCAAGTTCAATTGGATATGAGTAACAAATTGTCTCATTAAATGAATTTATGAAATACTATTAATAATAAACAAGAGTTGCAAGAGAGGTTTGAAAATTGATAATAATAATGATTTAAAACCTCATATATATAATTAAGTTTATTATCTAAATTTTATTACTAAAAGTTAGTGAAAATAATTATAATATTAATATTTTTATTATAATTATAATTGATTATTAAGTTAGTGAAATTAATTGTTCCTATTAATATTTTTATTATAATTATTATTGATTATTATTATAACTATATTTAGTATCATTGAAATATAATATTAATATTAATATTAATATTCATCAGTGAAATTAATTATTACTATTAATTTTTTCATTAAAATTATAATTGATTATTAATATTACTATATTTATTATGATTGTAATCTATTATTCATATTAATATTCGTTATCTTAATATGGAAATCCAATGTATACATGAAACCTCTAAGTTAAAACTCAATTGGACAATATTTATTTTTGCTTTTCATTTTACTTTAACCTAGAAAATAGGTGGTTGACGTGAAATGTTTAAATATACATTCCATAATAAAACATTTAATAATATACTGTATAAAGTAATAAATATTTTGCTGCAAAATACATAATATTCAATATAAAAATGATTTCACATAAATTCCTCTTATTAGTATTGATGGCTGGTATGGTACTTAAATTCTGTCAGTATTGATGGCCCTGCATGATAGGTAAATGAGGATTCTGTCAGTATTGATGGCCCAGCATGATAGGAAAATGAGGGATGCGTTTTTGCGTAGATTCCTCTAAACCAATTCGTATGGCTCATCGTGATGGTACTTGAAAACATAAATGTCCATGAGTTGGCCGAGGGTTTGGAAAAATTTATTTATGGGAGTATAAAATATTGATTGTGCAATCAATTTAAATTCTTGAAAGGCCACAATAAGATCTCAAACTTTTCAATCAATGAAACTTTAAAAAATAAGTTATTTTATAAATTAAAAAATAAAAAATTGTATTTCTTATGTAAAACATTAGGTTTCTCATGAAATTTTTTTTAAGTTAATAGAAATTAATATCAAATCAATAGCAAATTCATTGTTATAATAATTATTTAACTTAGATATCAAAATAAAATTGATAAGTAGACTTTATGTAATTTAAAAGCGAAAAAAGCCTTCGTGTGTATCGAAAGTGAATGAAGATTCGGACGAATCCAAATTTGATTATCTCACGCTAATAATAATTACTTAAGTTCGATATCAAAATGAAATTGGTAAGTCGGCTTTGTGTAATTTTAAAATGAAAGAAGCCTTCGTGTCTAACGAAAGTGAATGAAGATTGGGACGAATCCAAATTTGATTCTCTGACGCAAACGTGCTTGGTCAGGAGATACCATCGCCAACATTATGCATTGAATACATCAAAAGTGAAGTAGGAAAATTGTTGGGTCCGACATAGACGGACTGTGCCATTGCAACTGCCCGCTCAGACATATTCAGCCCACCGGCCGCCTTCGGTTCAAGGGATTTGCTTGCGACTCTTTCCATTCTTTTATCATCACTTGCGACCCTTTCCTCTCAGATGATGAATTGAAGGGTTACTTCTTGCTTCAATTGAATGGTTCCTTCATATTGCATATCATCATCAGGGTCTGGTCAAATATTTTTCCCTAAATGATCTCATATTACCCGGCTACGCCATCGAGCGCCCTTGCCACTATATATAATCATTCATCGATCTATCTATGCCACTATATATAACCATTCATCGATCTATCTATCCATAGTCCATCCGCAGGAGAAGATTGACCTTAGTCTCAGCAAACAATTGTTTATTTGGTCGTTTGTCTGGATATTCTCTCGATTCGGCGGAAGTGGAAATTTCTTGATCTGTAACTGGCAATCAGTCTCATTGCTGTTCTTAATAAAATAACGAGTCGTTAAATCACTGGATCATCTGTACTGAAGCTGAC
Source organism: Picea sitchensis (assembly GCA_010110895.2). Taxonomy (NCBI): domain Eukaryota; kingdom Viridiplantae; phylum Streptophyta; class Pinopsida; order Pinales; family Pinaceae; genus Picea; species Picea sitchensis. Next base: position 7,008 of record SNQJ01S0145096.1, read on the forward strand.
TAATTCCAATAATCCAAATGGATTATCGATCAATTGATCATCGCTGTTTACTTAATTTAGTAGTAGCAATCGTAATAGTAGCAGTGTTATCTCCCCCTGTAATAGTAGCAAATGCGAATGGATTAAAGGTGGGTTATTACCGTCATAGGTGCCCTGAGGCGGAGGCAATTGTAAGTGCAGCTGTGGCGAAAGCCGTGAGAGCAAATCCTGGCATTGCACCTTCTCTTATCAGGATGCACTTCCATGACTGCTTTGTGAGAGTAAGTATATCAACTCCCAAAACAATCAGTAGTATATATCAATTTCATGAATAAGATAAATAGCTAATTGATACTCTTACAGGGATGTGATGGATCAATACTTATCGACTCCAGGCCAGGAAACAATCCGAGCCTTCAAGGGTTCAAAGTCATTGACGAAGCAAAGTCGATATTGGAAGGCAAATGCCCGAATGTAGTCTCATGTGCAGACATCCTTGCTTTTGCTGCAAGAGATAGCGCTTACCAGGTGGGTGATTAATCCTCAATATTGTTATTGCCATGGTTAATATTCAAGTGGGTACCTGTATATCTATATAGATATTGATGACATTGTATATTGGCTCAGGCTGGAGGATTAATTTGGGAGGTGGAAGCAGGACGAAAAGACTGAAGGATATCTCGAGCATCAAACACCCCAGGGAATATACCTGCTCCACAATTCAATGTAAACCAACTGAACCAAAATTTTGCTGCAAAACACATGTCCCAGGAAGACATGGTCACTCTATCAGGTAGCTACTAATTATCTATTACAAGCATCCATATAATTGTGTAATTTAGTTGAACGCATGGCATCCTGTCATCATATTCATGCTTTAATATAATTTAATCTTCTATTAATTTGCAGGGGCACACTCTATCGGGGTTTCGCATTGCTCTTCATTCAGTGCAAATAGGCTTTACAATTTCAGTGGAACAGGTCGACAAGACCCCAGTATGGACCCTCGATTCGCTTCGTCGCTCAAAGCCAAATACCGAATACAAAATTCTAATTCAAACTGTGATCCCACCGTGCCTTTGGATTTATTAACACCCAGTATTTTAGATGCAGTATTTTAGATGAGAAATATACTTGGAAATAATGAAGTAAGAGTCAATTGTAAGCATCAGTTGTAAGCTTCAGTTGACAGAGTCAGTAGTGTAAGTAGAGTCTAGTTATCTGGAGTTTGTTGTAACAGTCTAAGTGGGTTAGTTTTCTATATAATGATGTAATCAGTCTTCGTTCAATATATTTTGTGAGTGTTGCCTCACCGTGTGTTGTTTTGACAGAGTAAGTAGCGTAAGTAGAGTCTAGTTATCTAGAGTTTGTTGTAACAGTCTAAGTGGGTTAGTTTTCTATATAATGATGTAATCAGTCTTCGTTCAATATAGTTTGTGAGTGTTGTCTCACCGTGTGTTGTTTTTCATATTTCTAAGATGGTATCAGAGCCACGGAAGTGAGGTACGTCAATTTCTAGAAGTCTGTAGGTCCCTCCTCTTGAAGGGTGCAGCGGCATACTACTCAAAGTTTACGCGCATTTGAAAACCTTAGATTTCTACAGCCGAGTTGTGTATTACAATGCGGAAATCTTTAAAGGTTCTCACACCCAAGTACCTCGTGAGGTGCAAACTCCTCGCACTCTAAGGTAGCATGAGGTGTGGAAACGTTTGTGTCTACGCAAGCCACGTGGATAGCATAAGCAACGTTTTCCCCATGGGTTCTTGAGGTTGCGTGGGTTCAACATGAGATTGGAACGTGAGCCTGAATCGTGAGCTTGACTACAGGGCCGTGATCAAATCATGAGTGTTTGTTGCGTGAGAAAGTAGAAAGCCTAAGCATCAACCTCCATTTGCATGAGTTTGAATTAGAGCGTGAGGTCGATCCACCATTTGAAAAATTTGTGTGAACTTTGAGCATGGATTTGGTGCGGGGAGCGTGGAGGTTTTCATGAAGAGTGAGCTTCAACTTCAAAGGAGTGCACACCATGCAGCATGCATGCATTGTAGATCCATGCATGTTTCATGTAAATGAGATTATTTGTGAAGTAAGGATCTATTTGTAGAGATGGCGAATCCTCTGGCGGAGACCTACCTCAACAAAGCCAACTAGTTAGATGGCTCGAATTTCATTATCTGGAAATTTAAAATGAAGACGATGAAGGGCTATGGTGTCTGGAACATTGTGAAGGGAACTAAAGTGAAACCTGATGCAGCTGCAGGTGTGACAACAACACAAATCCAAGATTGAGAGAAGTGTGAAAACAAGGCAAAGGTATTGTTGTGCATGTCTGTCAAAGATAACATAATTCCACATATTAGAGAAGCAACAACTTCTGCTAAAACGTGGACAATACTTAAAGAATTATATGAAACTAGCAACACAAATCACATTTTGTTCTTGAAAACTAAAATGCTAGGCATTAAGATGGATGGAAATGAATATGTTAGTTCATTTTTGGGTTGCATTAAAGAGGTGAAAGACAAGCTAGTAAATATAGGGGAAATTGTTTCCAACACTCATCTGGTCACTATTACCTTAAATGGTATGCTAGAAGATTATCATATGTTCATAACAGGTCTCGCATCAAGGGAGAAACCTCTTACATTTGAAGAACTGGCAAGTATTTTGCTACAAGAGGAAGAGAGGTGCGGGAGTCTGAAGCCTCAAAATAAATATTTGGCACTGTGGTCAAATAGGAGATCCACAAGAGGGAGATCAGGAGAAAGAGATAGAGGAGGCAGTTCATGGCAGAGAGGCAGTTCATCGCAGAGAAGACAATCTCCAAGACCGAATCAAGGTATGCAATTTAGCAGGAATGAGTCAAAGAGTTTTTTATATTGTGGTCGACCTGGACATATTGTTAAAGACTGTCATAAGAAGAAGAGTGATGATGCTAGGAATAAACCTAGAACACATTTAGGTCATTATGCAGAAAAAACTTCAAATCATGATCTCAGATTATTTATTGCTACTGATGATATTGATGAACCCCCGAATTTTAATTCACGAGATGTTAGGTTGTTTGTGCCTAATGTTTCTTTATCTGCTGAAATGGATGATATTGATGCCTAGTTTGTGGATTCCGGAGCATCAGTACATATGACTTGTAATAAGAACTGGTATGCTAATTTTAAACAAACACATAATGGTGCCAACATATATCTTGGAGATGACCGCGCTCATCAGAACAAGGGATATGGAGACATTCCTGTGACATTTTCGAATGGTACTGTTCGTCACATTCGCAATGTGGTGTATGTGTCACGGATAAAGAAAAAATTGATCTCTATGTCCACCATTACAGATCAGAACTTGAAGGTTGAATTCTTCAAGAATTATTACATAGTGAAGGATCTGTTGGACCATTTCCAAATTATTGCAACGGGAGTCAGGGCACGAGGCCTATACAAACTTGATGTTACCGACAAAGCACATCACGCACTAACTTCTGCAACTATGGCAACATATATTTTTTGGCATCAAAGGTATGGACACATCTATCATCTTGATTTATTGTTATTACAGAAAAAGAATATGGTTGACGGACTTCCCATGTTAAAGAATGAGTCTAATGTTGCTTGTGATGGATGTGCATTAGGAAATATGCAGAGAGATGAATTCCCCTCTAATCCTGAGAAGAAAAACATAGTTATGTTAGATATTATGTATACTGATGTTTGTGGGCCTATGCAAACTAGGTCTTTAGGAGGTGCATTTTACTTTCTGTTATATATTGATGATTGCACGAGATACACATGGGTTTACTTACTTAGAAGAAAAAGTGATGTTTTCGAGTACTTTAAGGAACTAAGAACCATGATGGAAAAGAAGACATGCAAATCCATCAAAATCCTCCGTTCAAATCAAGGGGGAGATTATAAATCAGGGGACTTCATCAAATATTGCAAATATCATGGAATAGTACAAAAATTTACAGTACTTCACACTCCACAACAGAACAAAGTTGCTGAAAGGAAAAACAAAACTCTCATAGAGTGTGCACGCAGTATGATGAAAGGTAATAATATCTCATATTCATTTTGGGCTGAAGCCATAAATACTGCAGTTTATTTAAAGAATAGAAGACCAACAAGGTGTCTTGATAATGTTACTCATTTCGAAGCCTTGTATGGTTCCAAAACTACAGTTCATAATTTGAAAGTATTTGGGTGTAAGGATTTTGCACATATTCCAAAGGAGAATAGGAAGAAATTAGATGATAAATCCATTAAGTGTATTTTCATTGGGTATTGTTCTGAATTTCAAGCATACAAACTGTTTGAACCTTCTACTCACAAAGTATTTGCGAGTAGAGATGTACGTTTCCATGAGAAGGAAGCAGGAAATCATGAGAACAACAGTCATGCGGAATGGCATAGACTTCTTGATGAAGGAGTTAAAGAAGAGTAGCAACAACCATCACAGCAGCAACAGTAGCAGGAAGAAGGGCTCATTGATATGGACAATTCAAGCAGTCACAATTCACCTAGAGGCGAAGACAGTTCTTCACAAAGTGGGGAGGAAGATAATCAGTTGAGAAGATCTTCACGATAGTTTCGGCTCCCTCAGAGGTATAGAGACTATGCCCTAATGAGTATCATTTCAAAGTTCATAGAACCTATGAGTTTTGATAAAGCAAATGAACATGATGAATGGAGAAATGAAATGGAAGAAGAATATGAATCTATAATGAAAAATAATACTTGGGAATTGACTGAATTGGATAAACATAAGAAGCCCATTAGATGCAAATGGATATACAAACCCAAGTTTAAATCATATGGTAGTATAGATAAATATAAGGCTAGACTGGTGACAAAGGGGTATTCACAAACATTTGCACTAGTAGCTATTAATTATGCTGAAACATTTCCACCGGTAGCTAAATTGAATACTATCAGATTGTTAATTGTGTTAGCTACAAAGTATCATTGGAAGTTACACCAATTAGATGTTAAATCTGCATTTTTGAATGGTGAGTTAAAGGAGGAGGTTTACCTTACTCAACATGAAGGGTTTGTGGAACAAGGGAAAGAACACTTAGTGTGTAAGTTAAACAAAACATTGTATGGACTAAAACAGGAAGCTAGGTCATGGTATGAGAAGATAGACTCTTTCTTTCTTCAACAGGGTTTCATGAGGAGCAAAAGTGATCCAATCTGTATACCAAATTTGATGAGCAGGGGTATATATTATTGATTTCCTTATATGTTGATGATTTGATAAATTATAGGAAATGCAGAGAAATTAATTGATGAAATCAATGAGCAATTGTCACAAGTTTTTGAAATGAAATATCTTGGTGAGTTACATTACTTACTAGGTCTTGAAGTTTTGAGAAATGCATGCCAAATTTTTGTTTGTCAGAGAAGTACTTAAGAGATTTAAAATGGATCAGTGTAAATCTTCTATTGTTCCCATGCAGAAGAATGTGAAACTTTCTTGTGATGATGGTTCGAAGGAGGTGAATGCCACAATGTATAGACAGATGGTGGGTAGTTTGAATTATCTCACCTCAATCAGACCTGGTATTGCATATTTTGTGAGTGTGTTAAGTCAGTTTATGGAAAAACTTTATGAAAGTCATTGGAATGCAACAAAGGAGGTACTCAGGTATCTAAAAGGAACACTTGATTATGGTATTAAATATATTGATGCATCTGATGTTGAGTTGACAGGTTACTCAGATTTTGATTGGGTTGGCAATCCATAAGATCGAAGATCAACCAATGAATATGTGTTTGACATTGGATCTGGGGTTGTTTCATGGAACAATAAAAAGCAACCTATTGTATCTTTGTCTTCTATTGAAGTAGAATATAAATCCTTGTGTACAACAACTTGTGAAGTTGTTTGGTTGAGAAGACTTCTTCAAGATGTTGCAAAAGAACAAAAGGAACTTACAATGATAAAATGTGATAATCAAAGTTCAATCAAGCTTGCGCATAATCTGATTTATCATGGAAGGACAAAGTATATTGATGCTCAGTTTCATTTTGTTAGAGAAAAGTTGCAGTCCAATGAAATAGCTCTTATGTATTGTAATACTTGTGAAAATGATGTTGATATTTTCACTAAGCCTCTTGGAAAGATTAAGTTTGAGTTGTTTAGGGAGATGTTAGGTGTAGAAGTCAATCAATTCTCCATTAAGGGGGAGACTTGGAAATAATGGAGTAAGATAAATAATGGAGTAAGAGTCACTTGAAGGCTTAAGTAGAGTCTAGTTATCTGAAATATGTTGTAACACTCTAAGTAGGTTAGTTTCCAATATAATGATGTAATCAGTCTTCATTCAATATAGTTTGTGAGCGTTGCCTCATCGTGTGTTGTTTCTCATATTTCTAAGAAATATTACGTGGATCTTGAGGTAAAGTGTGAAGTGTTTACTTCTAATCAAATGTTGATGTCGAATCCATCCACTTCCAAAATGGTGAAGATCAAATGGAGAAAGAATTTTGGGAGAGCAATGGTGAAAATGGGCGCAATACAGTGTTGACTGGGTCGCATGGAAAAATCAGGAAAATTTACCGCATCGTCAATTGATCTGACTTATTCTTTTTATTTTTCCTACATTTATAATCCATCTTCTAGGTTGCAATTTCAACCATGTTTACAACTACCATTTGTTTTGTAAAACATTTTTTTATTTGTTGGCTCTTAAAAATGATTTGGAATAAGAGCCAACATACTGTAAATGTAAATCCTATTAAAAATAATATTGTAATATACAATATACTACTAAGTGACTCTAAAATGGACTTGGCAGCTACCAAGCTCATCCTAGAACAATACAATATTTAGATTCAAAACTCTAGATTTGAAATAAAGAGTCTCCCTATGTTCCTCGCCTTTTCTGTTTGCTATAATTTAGGTTTTTTTGTGTTTGCAACAATTTGTGCGTTTCCAATTTTATTGTATGTTTACTTGATGGAATTCCAGGTACTGCATCATTTTTTACATGGAGATGTTTAAAGAGTCTCTGCTTTGTCTAAATAAAGTCGTAGCTAATTATTTTGACCTGAATATATATTAATTTCGGTTGACTAGAATATATATTAATTTCGGTTGAGGATGTTAGGTTCCTTAATCGATTAACAATTAACAAAATCCTCTTCATATTTTAGTTTAAATGATTAAATATAATATTTTAAATAAATACCTTCATTTTATAAAATGATCACTCAAAATTTATATATAATTTATTTTTTTTATATTTAAAGTCACATTCCATTATTACTATAATAAATAAATATGGTGATTTTTATTATATATATAAATATTTAGCCTTTCAAATTTTACAATTATGACTTAACTTACTTTAATTTACTTTAATAAAGTTGTGGTGATTTTTATTACCTTTTATCTTTTTATAATTATCACATAGAGTTTATGCTAATAACTTACTTTAATATATTTTATAATTATATTTTATAATTATGACATAGAGTTTATGCTAATAACTTACTTTAATATATTTTATAATTATGACATAGAGTTTATGCTAATAACTTACTTTAATATATTAAAATGTGATGATTTTTATTATATAAATATGTGATGATTTTTATTATATAAATATTTAGCTTTTCATCACAATTATCACATAGAGATTATGTTAATAATTTATTTTAATTTACTTTAATAAACTTGGGATGATGAATAAGTTTAACATTATTTTCAGATTTATTATTATTTATTTTGGAAAGAAATCAAATAGTTTTTCTTGTAAATAATTTAATGCTAATAACTTGTTTTAATTTACTTTAATAAACTTGTGATGATGAATAAGTTTAATATTATTTTTCAGATTTATTATTATTTATTGTGGAAGGAAATCAAATAGTTTTTCTTGTAAATAATTTTATAAGTTAATTTGAATGTAATTTTTTTACAAAAATGTAAACAGAAATTTGGTCCTATAAAAGTTTAAGATTAAAATAAAAACATACTTATATAAATAAATATAAATTTTAATTTTTTTCACTTTTATTTTATTATAAATAATAATAAAATTGACACATTTTTCACTATGTTGATTTGGATACCACTTCTTAAAAAATTAAAGAAAGCTTGAAAATTGAAGAGTGTAAAAATTCTCACAAGATAACACATTAAAAAGGAAACTCACGTGATAAAGAGATAAAACTAAAAAAAATATATACCATCATTATTAATAAACAAAGGTTGGTTTTTCTACATCATTATTAATAAACAAAGGTTGGTCCTTTTTACCATCAATAATGATGTGCTACCAAAATTTAATTGGAGTGGGATCTATTAAGTAGTATGTGAGGTGTTATTCACTATTTTTATTTTTTTGGTTATTTATTTTCTCTTATTCCTAGTTTTGTATTTATGTTAAATGAATAGTTGTGTTAGTAATTTTTTTATCTTTCGTACATAAATATTGTAAATTTTTTATATATGAATACAATAAGGTGTTATTAAAGTAAGCTAGTTGAGTGAGATGGAGTTGTAGTTGAATATGCGTTGTTCATCTTGTTCAAAATAGATATCTATTACAAATAAGAGGACAACTTAAATATGTAAACATTAATTAAGTCATGGGATGAAAAGAACATCAATAAAGATAAAACAAATGAATGAAATAAATGTGTATAATGCAATTAGTTATCTAAAATGTTGAATCATTGGTAAAACATCATGTAAATGTTTTATAAAAGATGAGACAAAAGGAATAGATGTTATGTTACTATTCTCTATTATACATGCTATAACTAAGAATTATATGCATTTACAAAAATGTCCATTCAAGTACCAAAGGTAGTTCGACTCCATAATTGTCAATTATTATTCATCTCTTAGTTCACCATGTGTTAGTGTCACTACTACACGGCGAGTGGGTTCGAGATAATAATCTCATTATGTGATAGGGAAGATCATGGTGCACATGCTAACTTGGAGGATGATTTCTGAGGAGTGCGCCCCCATGAAGGAATTTCTCCAACAAAATTGGTTACATAGTTGCATCCTTTTAGCTTCAAGTTACATGCATTTGCATTGTTTAACATTTCTTTCAAACTTCAACCTATGTGCCTTTAGTTTATTAATTGTTTAACTTTTTGGAATACATGCAAGTAGTTAAATAGTTAGCTTGTGGACCCCTTGTAAAACTAGAAGAAAGGCCTTCGGCCAAATAAATGATAAGGAACAATATGTTTGAGATCTTCTTTATTTCTCATTTTTTCTTCTTTATATTAGGGTTTCATTCTTTTTTTATATGTTTCTTATCATTTGGTATCATAGCCCATTCAATCATGCTCCTCCTCTCAATTCTTGTTCCTTGACTCTGAGCCCACCTAAAATTGATTTAAATGTCCATTCATTGAGGTTTGTCCTCCACGGTCCGATCAATCCATGCTTTCTGATGTAGTTCCTTTGGCCACCTTCCCATAGAGCAATAAATTCTTCATTTTTTTGGTCTATTGGATTCCTTGGCCCCATCCCCACCTGAACTACTATTCATAATGA
>SNQJ01S0145097.1:0-12218 GCA_010110895.2 Picea sitchensis
GATACCACCTGATCTGAAAATAGAAGGCTGACTTGTTATGCTATGCAAGCACCCTCTACTTCATAAAAATAAAATTTTACAGGACCTTGCTTCATGTGTTAAAATATGCAAGATAAATTATGTGCCAAGTTTATGCTTCTTCTTTTAAATGTTCATGTGTGAGGATATGTTCTTTTAAATGGTTAAATATGTACTTTAAATAAATACACAACAACATAAATTGTAGCAAATAAACCATCAAACACAAAACAATCACAACATGATAAAGGAGTTCACCCCCCTCCGGACTACATCTCCTTGAGCCTCCATTAATGGACTTGGCTCTCTGGGATTAATTTGTCAAAAGTTATTTTACAAGATGCTGCTCAACTCCAATGGAAAAATAGATTGTATCATTTGGATCAGAACACATAAAAACCCCAAAAATGACTAATAAAACTCTGAAAACGGATCATGGCTCATCCGGGCATGACCTCTTCTACATGTGGCCTTAAGCTTCCCTGATCTTCTCTTTAGGAAAAACACCTGTAAAATTCCTCAAAAGCCTATGAAACCTATCCCAATGTGTTTAGAGCATAACAATTAGCCAAAAATGACTATTCAGTCACAGAAAACAAACTTGGACTCACCAAAACATGACCTCATTCAATGAGGGCTTCAAGCTCCCTGGAGCTTGCTGAAACTTCAATGGTTAAAAACCTGCAAAAGAAGTCTTCAAATGGCCTTGATAACAGTTCCAATGGATTTAGGACATCCAAAAACCCCTAGCTAGGCTTTTACGGCACCTCAATCGGCCAAAAAATGAGAAAGATAGGCCTCCTTCCATCCTCTTCCTTCAAGCTTGCTGGCTCTAGTTCACCAAAATGCACCTCTGTGTGCTTGAACCAAGAACACGCTCCCAAAACGTGTTAAAACCTAGCACACATGCATAACCAAAAAATGGTCCAAACTGTCAAACAGTTAGACGCGCCCAGCCCCTATCCGCCAAGACCACGAGCATATGGGTCCATGTGAACTCGGGCTAGCGCAAAAAGGGTAACCGGTTATATTGGCGAATAAAAATAAGACAAGTGGTGGTCGTTTTATACAACCGTTGAAACCAATTCCCACGCTAAGATTTAAGGTCATATGGATAATACACATATAACTGGGGTTTTAACCGTTTTATAAAATGCGCGCGCGAATAAATAACCACCGGTCACATGTGATCACCGCAACCACGAGCTGGGGCTAAGCCCCAGCCTGACCCCCCGCGCCAAAATACAATAGCTTCAATTTAAATAAAATTAAACGCATATGTATAATAAGGAACAACGTGTGGCATAGTGGTCGGGCGGACTTTTTTAAGGCTTAGCTGGTGGGGGAGGTCTGGGGGTCGAACCCCACGGACTCCAATAAAATTTTACATAACAAACCAAAAGCCAATAAAGGGGTGCCACGTGGCAGCCCATGACTGGGCCACATGGCACCTTACCATTCACCAATAAAATGCCACGTGTCAACAATCTATTCATCCACATGTCCTGCCATCAATGCCTACCACATCAACTCTGCCATGTCAGCGTATGGACATGCCACGTTAGCATCCGTACGGACTGTACAGACTGCCCAGTCAGTGTCCTTTTTTTTTTTTTTGCCTGTTTGACGATTCAAACAGATCGCGATATCTCTCGCTCCTAAAATCCGTTTGAGACGAAATGAGTTGCGTTGGGTTCATGATGATGAGGGCTACGCTCTCGTTCATTTTGAGGCAATTCCAAGAAAGTTGATTTTTGAGCTAAAATTTGACCCCTGGTCCAGATTTTGATCAAAAATCAACACCCTATTACCCACAGGCTAATGGCCAGATTGAAGCAATAAACAAAGTCCTCATTACCATGCTTCAATGAATGATAGGGATTCACAAAACTAGTTGGCACACGATGTTGTTTTTGACATTGTGGGCTTACCGGACATATGTCAAGTCTACTACCGGGTTTTCACCTTTCCAGTTAGTTTATGGTATAGAAGCCATCCTACCGATTGAATGTGAGATACCATCTCTAAATCTTGTCGTTGAACTTCTCCCAAACACTTCTGTTGAAGAAGAACGTCTATTGTATCTTATGCAACTAGACGAAACATGTCGTGATGCCACCCTAATTATAGAAACCCAGAAGAAACGCATCAAAGCTCAAAATGACAAACATGTCAAACCACATTTGTTCTTTGAAGGAGATCTATTCCTCCTTTATTAACAAGATCGGGATTTGTTAGGAGCCAAAAAAATTGAGGCTATGTGGCGAGGTCTTTATATCGTCAGACATGTGTTGGAGAAAGGAGCCTACGAGTTAATGGACTATGATGGTGTCCCTTTGAGTGAATCCAGAAATGGGATTTACTTAAATAAGTACTATGCTTAGGTCATCTGTGCATGAGTGCTTGTATTTTATTGTATCATACTCTTTTGTGTCAGTTTAGTGTGCTTTTTCATTATTTGGTCTCTACCCTCGACCGCTTACCTTGCGTTGTGCTTGGTTTTCAGATGTTGGAGTCTTCGCTACCCCACATTGGCTTCGTCGATGGCACTAGTCATAGTACTCAGAACTTAGCTTCTGCTGCATGGGAAATTTACACACCTACAAACGAACTTATCAGTCTACGAGGTGTTTTCCTCAGTCGTGCGACCAATAATATCACAGAATATAGCATCGTCATCGAACTTTTGACTGATGTTATTTCACTTCGTATCTACCACCTGGTTATACGACTTGATTCGCAGCTAGTAGTGCTATAGTTAAGTAATGTCTATCCTATCTGAAGTCCTACTTTATTACGGGTATATTTATGAATTCGCCTCTTGGAACGTTATTTTGATTACATCGAATATCAGCACATTCCTAGATGTCTAAATACATTGACTGATGCTTTAGCTAATTATGTGTTAGATGGACATTTGGGACATTTATAAACCAATCACACATCACATGTATTATACAACACAATATAAGCCGATAGAAGCCGTATATATGTATATAACAATCAAAAGTTTTTACAAAAAGTTTATGTCCAAAGACCAAAATCTCAAAATATGAATCCCATAGCTTCTATAAGATAGCATCACGGATGATGCTCACAGTAACATACAACTGCTCGGGCTACCCTACAGATCAGTCTACTAAGAGACTCAAACACACCCATAGTATGGCGTTGATAACACCTTTGGATCTCCCCAATATCGATGTCTGAGACATCCGCAGTCAGTCCCTCTAATTTTTGTTCAACTGCCTCGTAGTCCTCAACATCCCATCTTGCCACTGGAGCCACTTCTCCTCGTCTCTGGATGGGAGACGTTCCTAGACATCAATACGGCCCCACATCTGTGTCATCAAAAGAAATTTTTTATTAGTCTTTGGATAGACATAAAAACATTTCATATAATAAAATTTGCAAAAACATTAAAAAAGAACAAAATGTGTACTTCTCACCTAAGTCACCCCACTGAGCATCCTCAGGCAGGACCAAATCCGAATCTCCTAGGAAATCCAAACCAGCGTATGTGTAGTCATCGATCATCAGCATCTAGGGTCTCAACCAGTCAAAAAATGAATCGTTATATTTGATTATAGGCCCTGCTATGTGTTGCACCATGAGGTTACACCACCTCAGCATCCTCGGATCATGTGGGGCTGGTAAACCCCAATCTTCCTGTAGTCACAGCAGTGGGACCCTCTCAAGGAAGAATGACACTAAAAGTGACTCGTACCCAAACTGCTTCAAGTCACCCCTTCTGTACTTTGTTAGTTGCCTCTTCATACTACGGAGAACCGCGTCCAACCAGTTAAAAACCCGAGGCTCAGTGCACTCTATTGCATATTGGAAATAGCTTTGGAGAGCCATGTGTGGAGCAGTTCTCTCAGCCATGCGTGCAATGGTAAACAAGATAGTCTGTAGGGTCAAGTCTTGGACCCCCCAAATGGCAACTTTACCCTTGCTTCTCTCTGCCTCAGGAACTCAATTTCGATGAACATACTCACTCATAGGAAGTCCACCACCCCTACCTCCGGTCAGAGTCGCATGGGATCCATGTCGTGACAACCCCGTCAGAAAATAGATATCCTCGATATCTAGTGTCAGCGTGTGGACCCCTACATGAAATAACTATTGATCCACATCCCACATGTGGACCAGGTACTCTAACATCCTGAGTTGGTCTCTCATGCCTGGGATCCTGAAAATTTTTAAAAGACAACATTCCCGGAGGGAAACAACTGTACGTGGATCATTTTTGGCAATGGCATCATCCTCCTCATGTTCCCTTTCCCTCCATTCCAACATCGTGATGATCAATACCTGCAATGGAGCCATGAGAAGGAAGTTAGCAACTCTTTTTAACCTCTTGAACAAATTTTTATTGAGAAAAAACAATCACAAAAATCCACTTTTCGGCCCTCACAAGTGAAGTTTTTGTACAGTGCGAGATTCTCGCAGGTGCACTGAAGCCCACCTACGAAAATCTTAGATTCTCGCAGGTCCCGAATGGCCCACCTGCGAGAATGCTTGAGTGCACCTACCGGCCCTAAAATGGACTCAAAACTATAAAAATTGCCAATAAAAATCAAAAGTAAACCATGGAAAATTTGAAGAATCAAGAGATTACCTCGTTGGCCGAAACCATTTGTCGAATGACCGCCTGTACCTCTCGCAGTTGAGGAAAAAATTTGGAGAAAAAGAGGTGTGTTGGACAAGTTTTTGGCAAAATAACAATGAAATGGTAAAAAGGGATTTTTCACCCATATTTATTCACTTTTTAACTATTTCTTATTGATTTTTTGTATATTATTTTTATTATTTTGTTTAAAAACCTAATACCCTGATAGCCTTGTGAGTATGGGTTTTTTTTTTTTTTTCGTAGTTAGGTGACCTAGAAGCCTGAATAATGGTGTGCGAGTATTTTTTCCCTTTTTTCATCACATGTATGAATATCTTTTTAGGGTTTTGTAGGAAAAACCTCGATCTCAGTCTTCATTCGTTCTCGCGCTCGAAAATACATGAGAACGTAACCGAGTATACTTTTGTTGTCTTTTCATACTCGTCATGGTAACACAAAAACAATGAAAATAAGGGAGTATCCTTTAAGCTCTTTTCACGCTCCATAAAAATGAAAATATTTCCGAGCGATCTTGTTCTTTTCATGCTCATAAAAGTATTTGAAGAAAACGTTCGATGAGAGATAGTTTATCACTTTTTCGGTCTCGTCGAACTAATTTACAAAAAAGGAATTGGGAGTGTTAGCGATATTTCTTGTAAGGGGGGCTAGAACGCAAAAGAATGGGTTAAAAACCCACTTGTCCAAAGTTTCGGATGATAATGCGCCCAAGGTAAGTCACGAGGAAGTTCGAGCGGCAGCAATTCGTGCGCCCAGATCAACGGCGTGTATTGAATTCCGGACCCCCCCTGCCTTTCTACCTTTAAGCGGGGGGGGGTCCGGAATCGTGAATGCAGCTTTCCGACGGTCGAGATCTTAGCGCCCAGATCAACGGCGCTCACGCACTCCCATCATTTCCAGCTACTCCATGTTTAGCCAGTGTGGGCCCTTCTCCCGTCATGTCATCCTCCAGAACCGCCTTTCCCCCACTGCTGTGTGTCATCTGTCCTCCTCCACTCTTTGGTCCGTGTGGTCCACCTCCCTTCTCATCATCCACTCGTCGTTTTCCATGTGTCCCGCTCCTTTCCACATCAGCCTCTCACCAAAAATTGAGTTTGTTATCTCTCGTCTTCCCCCCTTTCGCATGATTTCTTCCTCCATGAACCGTCCTCTGTCACCCTTCTCACACCTTGCCACTTCTTCCATGTCCTCATAATCTGACGCCATCACTCCTATCATGCGCCCCACTTTCTGCGTTGGCCTCCATACCCGTCCTTCAAGCTATTCAGTTATTCCAGGTGGCAGTACGAGGAGTCTTCCATATCCCAAAGTGCTGAGTTGGCTAGATCGTCCTCAATCCCAAGAAAGCAGTTATTGAAGTGGTTGGTGGTGGTTAGACATCGTCTCCGTCATAATGGGAAAGTCCTACAATGAATTAAAGGCACGTCGGTTCACCGATTAAACTATCAAAAGATCGATCGTGTCTGCCATAAGTTACACGACCATTCAAAGATTGCAGCTGCAGATTGTCAGAAGCCATGCAGATGCAAAGCTTTCAATGCAGTATCTTGGTTTCGCTGTTGTTGTTGTTTTGAGTATATGTAGGCATTTTTTACATTTTTGTATCTATCGATGGTAGAGCTAAGCTCCCGACTGTAAAGTTTCAGCAAACATTCTGGTTTCCTGGCTATGCCTCTGTGTTTGAGATTTCTTGGTTTATAGCAAATAGTTTTCTTTTTCCATCTGTGTTCTATCTCATGCCAGGGGGTCCACAGTCAAAGGATTCGCGTGGATTGAACAATCTTGTTCTGATAAAGGATTTGTTGTGACATTGTTGTGTTCTCTGGTATCCGTGTTTGAATGTAAAAGGATTTTGTGTTTGAATGATTTATTCTCCAGTCTGTTACAAACCGGATGTTTGTGATAGACCTACGCACTCTTCTCTTGCAAGTCTTCCCCCTACTCACCCTTTATTGCAACTCACTGTTTGAATTTTATCAATACCTCACTCGTTCATGCATGCCCGACCTATTTTTCAAGTTGAGACGATATTGTTCTGAGTTTTCCTCCATTTGATCACCCTTTAGACAAATCGTGACATTAAACTGATGGGCGTCGGGCTCTGCTCCTGCAAGCAATCCATGAGTGACTTCCATCACCAACAGGGAGAGTTCTCTTTAAGTGTTTTTCAGAATCTCAAAAAATGAAAAAACCCGAGTTTTATATCTTTGGACTCGTTAAACAAACATTGAAAGACCCTTTATGGAATTGAACCACTCCTTCCTAGGTTTCGTTAAATGTACTCTGAGGGACTCATCCAAAGGATGAGCTTACATAGACAAGCATATGTTATCCTTCTCAAGATTGTGTAAAAATAAAGAGGTACTCAATAGAAATGGTGGGGGAAATTTTGGGAAAGGGATATGTTTCGGTATTTGTATTGGTGGTAGTAAGCGTCGCTCTTGAACATGACACCCCCTATTCGTCATTTGAATCCAGGTTGGGAAATTCATTTGTCTCTCGTCTGACTTGCTACGAAATCATATCTTGGTTCATCTTTGAGTCAATGTTGCCAAGACCATTGTCGTTTCATTCATATGTTCAAGAGAAGTCCAAACAAACCCTCCATTGAGTCGGCCATCTGCAGTTGTCTACTCTCACTGTGTCGGCCTTCCCTGTGTCCATTTCAAATCATATTCATACTTTGACTTATTCTCAAAATATGTTACTTATTTTGTGTCATTGATGGGGGATACATCAAGGCCCTCCTGTGACAAGTCTTTTTCCGTTGACTCCAACTCATTATCCGAGAATAAGACTTAGAAATCATTTAGTACCTTAGAACCTGCATGTCTTAATGGCAGGTCTCTTCGCTTTTGACAGTGGATTCACATCATTGGTCCCTGATCGAGAGATTTTGCCAAATGTTCAACTTCATCTCATTTATTCACATTCGTTTGGATTGTACTTATGTACCTTGGGAGTCATTGACATCAATGGTGATTTCCCTCACACTTGTTAACGGTTTTCATCAATGACCGGTAATCGAGTGGTTTCTACCATGTTCGACTTCGACACATGTAATAACATGGTTAGATTCATACTTTTTTTTCAGACGACGGGATTGAAGACCCTGGGTCTTGTCTTTTTTGGACCAGGTTGTGCTAGAGTATTTATGATTTGTATTGACACATATATCCACTTTGTATTTCGTGTGGCTATGTTCTAATCTACGTCTTCTAAACACATACATCCACGGTGTATTCCTGGTGGCTATGTGGTATTATTAGCAGCATGAATCCACATTGTATGATTGGTGGTCATGGCCTACATTTATGATTTTATTCATTTGTGGTCTGAGCATGGGAATGCCTACCTCAGAACTGGTATTATATTCTGCAGATGCTTGATTGTTTGCAGGTTTCCAATTCGGTGCGATCCTTGTTTCTAACAAACACACACATTTTCCAAAGTATTTTGACTGTCACGAGTTCCAACCTCATACTTTGGGGGGCATTATGTTACACATTGTTTTGGTCACTCTGGTGGTGTCTCTACAGTTATGTGTTTAGGCTCTCATAAGGACCTTTTACCTGAGAAAAGTGACTGTTGTCTTCTTCCATAAAACATATTTTTAAGAGGAGTTCGCAGGTTGACTATGTTGTACGGTGCAAGAATCTTGATTCTCGCAGGCAACCCTATACCTAGCCTACGAGGTGTTCGTAATCTGTTGTATAGGTAGGGGGCGAACCTATTTTAAAGATTAAAAGGAAGAGGGAGTTATGAAGGTTCTAGAAGAAGATATTCTAGAAAATGAGTTGGCATTCGCATGGTTGGCATCCTACTGACTTCTCAGATTTAGTGGGATCATCCTCATCCCTTTAACCATCTCTCCTTCTCCTATATAATGAAGGGTTTCTCAAGGAAGAGGTTAAGCAAGGTTGAATAGAGAATTGATGAAAGAATTGTGTGAGGAACCCTGATTGAATTAAAGCTTGAAGACCCCATTTGTTTATCAAGACATACCAAAGCTTCTTCATGCAAATGTAGAGCAAGTGTGTGTGTTGGAACCAAGGACCACTGAAAGGAAGCTTGTGACATCAAGGTGATTTGATTGTATCTTCTACTTTCATTTAATATGATACAGTGGCATGTCCCTTTCCCATAGAATTACTCTTATTTTATTGCATAACTCCTTGATCATATGAATGGGTTGACATTGAATATACTTTGCCATCTTCACTTTGGTTGGTTTGTGTTGTCTTGGACCTGATCTCACAAGAGCACCAGAGCGAAGTAGGAACAACAGAGACCTAAGGAAGCGATATAAAGGTATGTCACTCATTCCTTCCTGATAGTAGATTCGATGATTGCAACTTAGAGAAGGAGTCATGTCCTGTCCTATTTTGTTCTAGATCCAAGTGAATCTAGGGAGATCTGTTAGTGTTTGCATATATCGATTTTGTTCTAGATCCAGGTTGATCTAGGGAGATCTATTAGTGTCCGCATATACCAATTTATCTTATAATAGATGGTCTGCAAGAAGAATATCACAGCAAAAGCCACTGCTAAACTCTTCTTTGAGCAAGTGTGGCTACACTTTGGGATCCCACATTCCATCATCTCAGATCGGGATAGCAGGTTCCTCAGTACATTTTTGTCCAGCCTCTGTTCGATACTAGACACCAAGCTCACCAAGTCCACAGCTTTCCATGCACAAACTGATGGCCAGACAGAGGTCATCAACCAGATGATTGTACACATTTTTCACATGTACAACTCAAAGCATCCATGCACATGGGATGAGAGCCTACCTTATGTACAACACAGCTACAACTGGGCTCTCCATAGCTCAACTAGCCACAGCCCCTTTCAGGTGGGCTTGGGATTCCAGCCACTATGTCCCATTGACGTAGCCATGCCATTTGCGGCTACTCAGGCAGATTCATCCCATGTCCAGTCTGAGGCTGACAAGGTAAACAAATTCATTGAGCGTATTCAACACATCTGCCAACAGGTTCGTGACATCTTGGATAGAGCCAATGCTAAGTACAAGCAATGACATGATCAACATCGAGTGCCACACAACTTCCATGTGGGCGACAAAGTGTGGCTACATTTGCAAAAGGAGCACCTCACTGGACCCTACTGCAAGATTCACCCACACCGATATGGACCATACACCATCACCAAGGCTATAGGGGACAATGCCTTTGAGCTCAATATTCCACCATTCCTTGGTCTGCACCTAATGTTCAATGTCGACCACCTTCGGCCCTACTTTCCACCTCTACTAGACACATCCGACATGGAAAAACAAGCCACAATTGATCGTATTATGGACACACAAATCAAGAACACCCACCAGCAGAGGATCCAGCTATATCGAGTTGTCAAAGCAGGCCAACTCCTTCACCAGGGAAAGTGACTTACCAGAGACCAAGTTCAGCAGAAGTTTCCTCATCTCATGGAGGAACTCAACGCAATGGGGACCATTGCTTTCTAAGGGGGGAGGAATGATCCAGGTGGATATTGGTGGCCACCTGCCTATTCCACTTATACGCACACCATTTTTTTCTTTCGGTTTTTCAATTTCCTTAATTGTAGCACAATTTACTATTTTTAGCAGTTTTTATGGTCCGGAAATTCCGAAGCCATTTTGAGGCCCTAAATGACATTTTTTGGGCATGAATGATTTGGCGAATATAAGTCTATTCCAAACTCAATATTTGTTGTCAGAAGTGTATTCCTCGAATAGATCTTTCTAACGATGTATCATGTGTGTCAAACGGAGATAGTATGCCAAAGTTATGAAACCGGGAAATTGATGTACCAATTTACCCCAATGAGGCCCATATTCTGGAGTTTCATCTCCTAGGGTTAGGTTTTTGGATGTTTAGGGTTTTCCATTATTTCTCAAAAATATATAGGCCTTCGAGCCTCATTGTAAAACAGTTTTCATAGGCTAGTAGCCACCACATCTCTTCTCATAGATAAGCTACCAGCGACAGAGCTATTTTATTTCCATTCTGTCTGTAAGCATATTTCAGACATTTGTTGTTAATGAAATGAAGTTTTACTTCCGCTGCATATCTGTGTTTATGTGTATTTCTGTACTTCATTGTGTTCCTGCATAAATCTAGAATAGTGGTATCAGAGCAGTCTACTCTTTCTCAATCCTTCTTTGCATGTCCCCAACGAGATCGGGGTATAAGGAGTTAGGGCTCGATCTGGTTGAACCATTGCAAGATCATCCTCACAAACCCTGACGGTCGCCCATGGGGGAAGAAAAGAAAGATGAGGGAGCAGGAGATCCTATCAAATTATTGCTCGAGGAGGCCCTCGAGAAACAAAGGAACGCGATGATGGACAACTTTGCCCAGATCCTTCAATGGCTGCCCAGTAGCAGTGCATCTACATCCAACAACCACTCTGGAGGCGCCACTTCTTTTAAGGTACAAGTAAACTTTGACATTCCCATATTTGAGGGCCAAATAGATGCAGATGGCATTGATAAATGGTTGAATCTGCTAGAAGGATATTTCTCGATTCACTTTTTCAACCGAGAAAGGATTATTTTTTCACTCCTTAAAGTTGCCCCCCATGTCAAGGACTGGTGGGAAACCTACTGGGAGCAACAGATCGAGGGGGAACCCTCTCTGTTCTCAGTTGTACCCACTTGGAATTCTTTCCGAGATGCCATCAAGGAACAATAATATCCCGTGGGGAGCTATGACGAAAAATACATACAATGGACTACGTTGTGGCAACAAAGAGATCAAGATGTGCATGAGCTGACGAATCTATTCCATACCCTATGCACAAAGTTGGGTATCAAAGATTCGGAGAAACATTTGGTGTTAAAGTACCACAGTTGTATTCATAGATACATTCAGGAGGAAATGGATTTCCTCAACATCTCCTCGCTTGATGCAGCATACCAGTATGCTGCCAAGATTGAGAAGAAGTTCAAATGAAAGAAGTGAGACATTGGGTCAATGAATCAGAAGCAAGGGAAAGGTACCCCCAAACCGTCGAACAAAGGACCAAGCCAAGGAGGGGTGGTCCATGACAGCCTGCCAAAGCAGAAAGAAAATAACAACATCACAAAGCCAAGAAAGGACACGGGGAAGTGGTGTGAGTTCCATAAGAGTTCCACTCACAACACAAGTGACTGTCGGGCCAAGCAGTCACTGGTAGCCGAGTTGAAGGCTTTTGAATTGGATGCAGGCTCTGACTTTGAATCATAACCTAACAAGGGGAATGATAGGGGGAAGCAGATTATTGATGCAGAGCCCAATGCCACCTTTGCCACCATGAAGATCCAGAAGATCCAAAGGAGGCAGAGTGCCTCTTCCATTCCTAGATGTGGGTAAAGGGTTCCCCGTTGTAGTTCATTGTCGACAGTAGGATCCAGAAGAACCTCATCTCAGTAGAGGTCGTGAAATGACTGGGCTTGCCGACCACAGCACACCCACAACCATACACCATCTGGTGGATGCACCAAGGATGGGACCTCCATGTATACCAACAATTCGCCTTCCCTATAGCATCAAGCCCTTCATGGATGAGGTATTATGTGACATTGCTC
>SNQJ01S0145098.1:0-24151 GCA_010110895.2 Picea sitchensis
GATCTCTTTCTTCACCCTTAACAGACGATTGTTGAGTGTTTACAGACTTTTTGTAATCCTCTCTAGTCAGATAAGGTTGTGTGCAGTCATCACCCAAGCTCGTGACATCCTCATCTGAATCTCCGAAATCTTGGAGATCATTCACTCCTATAAAATTTTCATTCTTTAGGGGAGTTTGTATTTTCTAATCTTCATTTTTTATCTGTCTTTGTTGGTTTGGGGAATTGGGATTCCTCCTGAAAACCTTTTTGGTGAAAGAATCAGCTTTAGCCTATTCTAGCTCCATTATGGATATCTTATTAGAAAGTTCCTTAATTACCCTGGCCATATCATCTACTTTGTCATCTGTGTATCTATTGGACCCTGACAACCCTGCTTGTTCTCTAAAGAGTCTAGTTTCTCGGTTTCCCATTTCTACTTTAGCTTTTAACTTACCAGAANGAAGCCATCATATTTGACTCAATTTCTACAACGTCATATTGCATTTGGTTTAGAGTAGCTCCCCTTCTTTCTCGTAAAAGAAGTGCAAAATCTGGTTCGAAAGCCCCCGCGAAAGTTACTTTGGCTGCGGGTTGGGATGGTTTAACCTCGGTTGGGATTTTGTTATACAGCTTGTTGAATCTTTGAATAAATTCCGTAACTGTTTCTGAATTATTTTTTTTTAAATACCCAAACTCTATTAAATAATATTGGTGGTCCTTTCTTTTTCCCCATTGTCTAAGGAAAGCATCTTCCAAGGTGTCATAGGACAAGATAGATCCTGCAAGTAGACTCCGAAACCAAGTTCAGACCTAACCTTCAAAGGTTTGGAAAAGAAGCCTCAAATACACGTCTTCATGTTCAAGACCTAGGATGTCTGTGAATTGATCAAAGAAATGTATGTGTTCAGCTATGGTCATATCTCCTTCCCTAGTGAATTTTGGAATTTTTTTTATATAATTTTTGGGAAGGTCATGCAGAGGAACGGGCCATACCAAGGGAGCGTATCTTGCTGCTATTTTTGCAAACACTCTGGGAGGGGGGGCAGGACCTTGGCCTCCAGCTCCTCTCCCTGGAGCACCTCCACCTCCTCCTCTGACAACCCCTCCACCTCTTCCTCCAGAGGTTTCCATCGTTATTAGTGGAAAGTTGTAAAGGGGGATTTGGAAGATTAAAAGTGAATCTTTACTTTCTTCGTAGGGTGAAAAATCCGAGGATGACTGGTAAGGGATGAGAGGGCTTGGCTCTTCAGACTTGCAAGATATGTAGTCAGGGGAACCAACGGGTGTGGAAGTTGGATGTGTGAAATATTCTTCGAGACCGTGTGAGGTCACGAAATTCAACTGAAGAGTCGACGGTATATCGACAGTAGATAAATTTTCTACAGGACTTTTTCCTTTATGTTCTTCAGGGTTTATCGGATGGGTTTCACTTCTAACTTCGTAGTAGTTTGATGTTAGATCCTTAGTGTTGAAGAGAGGGCTACATGAAGTCGAAGGTTCAGAAGATCTCTTAGTTTTCAGTTGTGGGTATTTAGGCTGATAGATTGTAGGGGTTGGCTTAAGAGAGCCTCTCACCTTTAAGATCTTCTCAGGATCGGTAACGGGTGTGGTTTGTTTACCATTCGGGTTTTGCCTGGTATTCCTTCGTCTGGATGCCATCTTATTAATCATGGAGTCACCAAGTGAAAGATTGGAAATCCTTTAAAAGGTGTGCACTCTTTGTTCACTATCAAAAGGTGGCACTTTCAACAAAAAAAAAAAATGTCGTTTTCCCAGGGAAAAACATTTTGTAACTTCGGTCCCTGGCAACGGCACCAAAAAGATGTTGTTACAGAGTCTGTAATTAAGGCTTGGAAGTACAGTGTCTAGGCATCCGAAAGTGAGTAAGGGGTAAAGAAGGAATAAATATCAACCTTCAGCAAGGGAAGCTAGGGATGATTTCTGGGTTGATGTTGTCTAGCTTCTAACTGTTCCTGGATGTTTATATCTCGTTCAATCGCTGCCCATGAAAGTTCGAGTTCAACCCGGGTAGTGGTTGTTTTAAGAATAGTATCAAAAACATTTAAGGCAATATGTGTTTGGTCTGATAGTCTGGGTTCGATATTAGGTTGTCTTGTTACAGGGACAATCATAGAGGAACAAAATGATAAGAAAATCTCAGAGGAATTTTAGGTGTTCTCTCAATTTCGGTCGTATGAAGGAGAGTTTATAGTTCCAGTAGTGAAATTAGGGTGCAAACCAAAGGCCCTTTCCCATAACTGAGTTATATTTTAAATAGAGATGTATGAGGTCGGAGAAAACATTAAGTTGTCTATCATGTAAGGCTCCTATCAAGGGAGAATCTCACTTATAAACAGAAGAAGAAAAAAGATGAGGAAATAACCTGATGAAGCATAAAATATATATATAGAAATCTAAAGAGTTCCATAACTGAGTTATACATTTTTAATAGAGATGTAAGAGGTCGAGAAAAACATTAAGTTGTCTATCATGTAAGGTTCCTATCGAAGGAGAATCTCACTTATAAACAGAAGAAGAAAAAGATGAGGAAATAACCTGGATGAAGCATAAAATATATATATAGAAATCTAAAGAGTTGACTGGTCTTATACCTGTTGATAGATGGTACAGAAAAAAAATAGTAAACAATAATAGAAAAACTAACCATTCACTATAGTAGAGGTTGTACTAAATTATAGCTAAGCATCTATCGATACATATATGAAATGAAATGGTGTCATGAGATACAAGGAAACAAACCCTTCATAACATACTGGATCTGAATTGATAATCTTCAGATTTGCTTTATATTAACTCTCAAGATAGAAAACCTCTATCACAATCAAATTTAAAAAGGTCTAGTTCTCACCTTCCTTCTATTGTATATTTATATAGATTTACAGAAGGGCCGAATCTCATCGCTCTAGGATTTTCAAGCAAATAAGAAGGGAGATCAATCACATTTCTTTATCTCTCGGCTTCTATTTATACCGTGAGGGCTTTCCTCTCTCAAAAGATGCTCCTACATAAGTGACACACATATTTCCACCAACATATATCAATCTTCTACTGTTTCACTTGACAATCGGCCTCAAAAGAGTAACACCCCAAAGCACTATGGCACTTTCTTCCATCCACTTGGCCTAGGGATGTCAATACTAGCTACATAATTGCACACTTGGTTTAATCAATAGAAAGAGATTCTCGGTCGAATTTCTTTCTTCTTTTTCGTTTATATCAAGAAACATTTTCGCTATATTCATTTGACTCAATGTCTCAAAATTGCCTTTGTATATCAATACCTAGTAGATTATTGTCTATAGAACCAAAAGCCTCTTCAAAGGATTCCATTACCTTCTTGGCTTGCATTTTACCTTCCATATAATCATGTGCTCCCATTCTTTCAATAAATATTTCCTCTTGTTCCGCTTCCCTAAAATGGAAAATCGAGTACTTCCCGATTCCTTGTTGTTTGTAGCTATTACAACTTCTTGAAATGCGACCCGAGATGCTCCAACTTCCCTTTCTCTAACAGATAAATTTCATAACACTTGATCAACGAGTAAGCAGTTGTCCCTAATTATCTCTACCTTGGCAAGTAAACTTCTTGTGGTTGTAAACCCTACTGACTTCCACGCTGGGACCGAACATCCGACATTTATAAATATCAAAGTCTTTTATCGCCCACTTGTATCCGACCTATCCGAAACAAATTTAACCGCTTGTTCGAGCTTAGTTTGAGCAGCTATATCTCCTTTATCGGCCATCCTTGCTTATTCTATTCGTGTGCTTTCCTGGTCCTTGGCGTTGTGGCTGGTTTAGCTTCTAAGGTTTTGATGAGGTGATTTTTTCATCACCGATTTTCAAAATACTGACTGAAAATTGGTTTGTTGTGGCATATGACCCTAATGTCCCTAAGCGAGATTGGCTACAAACTCTTCATTCTTTTCTCATACTTTCCCATCGGCCAACACCTTGAACTTCTTGGCCATCGATCCCTCTTCTTTATAGAATTCTCTTTTCACTACTACCTTTCTCTTTCATCTAAAATAACTCATTTGGATGGAGCTCTTCCATCCTTATAGGGCTCAATTCTTCATTTAAAATCCAATTTACCGCCTATGTTTCCTGGTTGACTACTGCAGTAATGGAGGTGATGGGATACTTCCATTTTCATTGATCATTCTAGAGTAGTAACTGAGTCTTATTTTTTGGCAACGGAGTCTTTATCTCTAGTTTCGCATCTTCAGCTCTCTTCCCCGGTCTCTAGTGTTTCTTTATCGGGTGCTACATCTTTGAGCCTTCGAATTTCTTTTGTTGCACATCTGCCTTGGATTCTCACCCCACAATACTATGGGAAGAAAACTGGCCAATGTTCTTGGAATTTTAGAACATTGTCCCTCTCTTCGGGTGCCAAGGTTTGTATCCCAGCTAGAATCTCGGCATAAGATTTTGCACCTCGGAAAATGTCATCGAGGGTGAATTTTCAGAAACAACCTTTTGAGTCCCAAACGTCAAGGGATTACTTTCACGCACTTTCAGGATCAGGCTTCTTGAATTCAATATGAACCAATTTTAGGTCTTCCAAGGCTGCAGCCTCGGCTTTAGCATGCCCAAAATCTAACAAAGAATATAAATTTAAAATGAATAGCAAAGGTACATACCTTCTTGAATATCCCTGCTCCTTGCTTGTCGCCTGACCGAAAGTACCTGGGCTTGCCTAGAAACCCTTCACCATGCTTCATCTTATCTGCATGAATAATGGTAATGCATGGGGGGAACAGAAGCCCCAAAAAAAATCTGAGGTATGAAAATTAAGCCTCCACGTACCAGTCCGCTACGCTGCTAAGATTTGTTGCTATGCATTCCGAGATACGAGGTGGCGGGCAACCAAAAATGGCAATGTGCAGGGGCACCATCACCCAATTAAATATTTCATACACAAAATCTATCTCTTTGTTTTACCACAGTTTTGAATGGTAGACATGGGATCGGCCTCCTCGATAGAGTCCAACTCAACTCATTAAGGAAAGGGCATTAGAAACACACTACCTATAATGTGCTTTATTATTAAAATAAAGCAATTCTTCGCTTCCCTACGCTGATATTTCCTCAGAATCCTCTAATCGTCAGTTATCGACAAGATTTTAGCCTACCAAAGGAACAACCTTCAAAATCAATGTATTAGGAGAGGCACCCACTAAGGGAAAAAATGTGTGGTGTCCTCTCTCCCATATAATTTGTAGGTCATCATAGCTACATATTTGAACTATGGTTCCAGAGAAGCCATTAATATGGTTATCAGCATTATCCACCAACTTCATAGTGGTGTGAGACCCAATCTTTGATTAACCTGGACATACTCTTGTCATATTTCACACATTCATTCTGTTTGAAGTTCTCCAAGAATTGAGCATCATATGTATATAAGTTGAATACGCTTGGCAACTCTGTATTATAGTCCGGTTGTTCGGGTATGAAAGTCCCAATAGTTACCTTATGCTCGTTGATGATGGTTCTGTTTGGTATATCTACATGATCTAATGCCCACCGTAATTCATATCATAGTAAGGGAGTAGTCATGTCCTGGCCACTACTTTATGCATCCCAGATTAGACGACGATCTTATATTTGGTGGTCGGTCGTCTTTTTCACTGCCGGTCCAACTTAATAATCTACCAAATTTGGATCAGAACCTCGTAAACAAATCCACTGTGTCTTGAAAGAGTCGACACTGGAGAGTGCATCAAAGACGCTTGTTCCAAACTTTGTCCCAAAACCTCAACGCTATTTTAGATCGCCATCATGTGGGCCATGAAGGATCTTGCTTTAGCTCTTCCTCAAGGATAAAAAATATGTATATACATACAGAATTAGTTCAATCGAAAGTTTTCTTCAAAGTGTACTTAGAAATGAATTTATATAACAAATAAAAATATCTACAAGATTTGACCACATTTAAAACTCGGTACTTTTCAAAAGAACGTAATTTGTCAACCATTCTTTAAATATAATTTAGCAATAAAACCTTAACCTTACTTGTTGATTCCCTCGTTTAATTCACACGCCATAAATTTTGACAGCTCAAATGCTACAAGGAAAAATTAGTATCGTCTTCACGACTGCGGCACATCAAATCACGGGAAATAATTGCTTAGCTCAATTAATCAAGTTTTATCAACGTTAATTAATATTTTTCGAAGACTGAAGGCTATCCGGAGTTTTCACTCTAATCGCTCCAAAATTTCAAAACCCAGATTGTGATAATTAGCTTTGGTTAAATAAAATGTAACCAAGATTGGCGTTTAATTAATCATGTTAAAAAAAATATCATGAAAGAGTTTATAATGACTGCCACCTCTGACCTCGGCTGCATAGCTTCCGGAGGTTCGTATGCCGAGTTGTGAAATCGTGAGATCGTGATGATCTGATTTAATTAAATTTGGGGATAAAACCAGATTAAGTGTTTAATTGATTACATTTCTATCTTTATCGACTTCGCGACTTCTGTGGGGCTTTGACTCTGTGAAGCCGGAGGGAAAACACGTTGAGCTGCTACTGATCGAAGTTTAACCACTCATTGAACTTTTACCTTAACACTAACCGTTGCTACTTGAAACAAGAGTCCTGGTTTCAGCTATTGGGATTATGACGGTAAGACTTTTGCAGCTAGAAAACACCGACACACGAAATCCCGATGATGCTTAACCGGGAAGTTTAGAAAATCTTTACTCACTAACACTGGTAAACTTTAAGGTTATTTCAATCGCTTCTCTTCTCGGACTTGTGAACTATGTGATCTATAAAACCGGCGATATGAAATCCCGAGGTAAGAAAGGGGAAAAAATCATTTGAACGAAAAGTATAACTCTCCTTGAGAGTATGATAACCATCACCGCTCGTGTGATGGGACTTCCGAGATTTTGGAAAAAAAGGAAAATATGGAAACCAACTTCATTTCGAAAAGCATTACTAAATAAAAATTCAAAACGCAGATAAAACAAAGGCGCTTCCAATGGGTGAGATATGATTCTTCTATTTTAATTTGACTTGAGACTACGCAGTGTAGCCTGTACTTTCTACTCTATCCCTTCCCCAATCGTGGTGCATATCGTTTCGCGGATCGGGTACCCGGCTTCAACCGCACTCAAGCACTTCCAGACCCTTTCTCCTTTAGCTTTACTTAGAGTCGAGGCAAATTGGTTACCATGCGTTATTAATTTTCAACATGATCCCATTCACCAAACCTTCCTTCCACTTTCCATTCAAAGTCTGAACCGCGTTAAATCCCTCCTCTGCGATTACAGGCACCTCATATGGCTCCAAACTAATGAGTGCTAAACTCTCGATGCTTCGGCGAACTGTTTTTTCGTCATAAAGTCCAGCAAAGTTTTCCTTCGATAAACGGCGTAAATACGCTTCCGAAATACCACAGCTTCCGAAGGTATCCATCGTCCATCATAACCAGTCCAGCGTTGCGTCCGCCGAACAGTAACAATGCCGGTTTCGCGCCACGTTGCGCTATCCAGAAAATCAACTGGCCCACAACGAAGACCAGCGATCGAGTTGGTTCGGGGCAGAAATGCTCGGTTCAACAGCCAGCGTCAACCCCACAACGAGCATGGAGATCAAATCAGCAGAAGGTTACGTTTCAACGTTCCTTCACGGAAGAATCCACCACAGGTAACGTTCTCAGTCGACATCACCAATTGGTAAATCGCCATCAATAGCAATGCATTACGCCATTGCATAGCTTCCAACTATGTCGCAACATGCGCAGCGTAACTACCGCCTGTTTCTTTGAATGATTGTGGTTATTCCCGCCGAGGTGCCAATCTCTCAAGGATAGAACTCCATCTATCTCGGAGAAGCGATAATCAACCTTCCGATGCACAACAACTCCGCGGCATTTGCGTGCGTATCCTCCCGTACTAGTAGGTTTTTAGGGTCTTAACCTGCACATAGGCAGAACAACATATTCGGATGTAACAAAGGTCAAAATTAACCTTTAATAAAATAGAATAATTTGAATGCAATAAGACCTAATAGAATCTTCGCCTCTAGAAGGATATTCCTCTAGGATGCCTCTTTAGTATAAATGTTTCAGGGCAAGGAAAACTCCCATCTTGGATATTATTGTAATAGATGTCTGCTCAACTGGAGGTTGCCTTCCTGAAGAGGCCTGTGAACATTTTTATCTGATTCAAAGTGCTATTTTGGTTATTATTCTCTTATCATTTCATTGTGCGAACGTTTCGGGCCATTGTCATGGTTCCGCCATTCTAGAATTCTTGTTTTCTATTCTCGTGACACATTTTATATCCGGTGGCATAAGGGTGACGAGCACTTTCCTTGGCGTAAAGTGTGTTAATGCTGTAGAGATGTATCAACATCTTTAAGCCACATAGGTTTGTCGTTACGCGCATAAACACACAGTTGAGGGATTCATATAGAAATACAAGGTACTTAAGCTGCCATTATCCGCTACTACCCTTGTAACCCTTTTTGGTACCCCTCTGAGTGGTAGTGCATCAGACAACACCTTTGTACATATCAACCTAGATTACCTAAATCCCTTTAGATAAACCGATCGATCGCCTGATCGCTTATAGTGTCACTAAGAACAACACTCTGGAATATACTCTCTAGTACCAGAAGTTGGGTAGTAAGGCTAAGGGTATGATATATCCTCCTTAGTTATTTCCCTCAGATATTGGGTCAAGTAATACTATTAGACCCCGCACATATATCGAGAGATATAACATGTGGAAAAACCTTTTGTTTAGAACCTTTGAATACCCAACTGGGATAGAAACATAAACAAATTAAACATACAAGATCTATTGGTGCACAACTGCGGTTCAAAGTTGCTGGCAATACACATTTCTTTTCCTCGGTTGTCCAGCTGAATTTACTCAGAACTGTCCAAAATAAGCATTTCACATAACTCCCGTAGTGCTACGTTCTTACGAGTGGTCGATTTTTCCAGTCAAAGATCTGTGATGTTAAGCCCCAATCTGTTCCCCATTATAAGCTGACTTTGGTGCACATTTATGGCATTTTCATTTCCAGAGTTTTTTTCCCAGATCTCTGCGGGTGTTTTGAGCCATCTCCACCAAATTCTTGTACCCATGGTGCTATTTAATTTACAAGGGTCATAGAGGCCCAGACCACCTGAAGATATGGGTTTGCGTGACTTTAATCCCAAATTCTAATTAGGGCTCATTTTTTGTTCGATTTGTGTCCATGACATAGAAATTTTCTTTGTACATTCCTTATTTTCTTTATGACAAATTGAGGGGCAGCTAGGGCTAAGAAGAGGTAAGCTGGGATGGCTTGGAGGACTAACTTTAAGAGAATCCATTCACCTGAAGGTTGAGGGAGCGAAGGTCTAGTTTCTAAGACTACTATGATGGAGGAGGAGAGTCCTAGGAGATGTTTCTGGATTTTGAGTCAGAAAGAGGGAGTCTTAGGTAGCGAGAGGGCAGAGTGCGAACAAGGTTGTTTAGGAGTTGAGAAAGGTGTTGTTAGATTGCCACAAGAGTATTAAAAAAATAAGAGCTATGATTTGAGGAGATTAAAGTTGGTACCAGAGGCTTCAGTGAAATCAAAGAGGATGGAGCTTAGTTTAATTTGCTTCTGCATCGCTTCTGGTGTTCATTAAAGGCCAGGTCATCGACATAAATTGGTCAGTGGAGGTCACGAAGAATCTATGAAGAGGGAGGCCTTGAGGATCCATTTTGAATTGAAGCCATGATATAGCGTCCTAGACCTTCAACCATTATGACAAAAAAAGGAAAGGGGAGAGGAGGGTCTCCTTGCCTTATTCCTCTTGAGTGGGAGATGGGTTGAGAGGGGACACCATTAACAAGGATTGGAGAAAGGTCGAGGAAATGAGGTCATTATCCAAGAGACCCAATCCTGTTGAAACCAAAAGCCAATAGGATCTCTTTCATGTATTGCCAAATTAATTTGTCAAAATCTTTTGAAGGTCAAGTTTTAGAAGCATAACTGGAGTACGAGTGCTTTTGAGCGAGTGAATGATTTCATAGTGCATGACACTCATTCATGATTTTCCTTCCTTCGACATATCCCGATTTCTCCTCGGAGATGATGAAGGGTAGGATTGGCTTGAGTGTTAGAGCTATGAACTTGGAAATGATTTTGACACTGCTGCAAAGACCTACAGGGTTTGAAGTTCTTCAGATTGGTGACCCTCTTTTCTTTGGGTATTAGGGTGAAGAAAGTGGCATTTAGTGCTAGAAGAACTTTTCCTAAGTTGCATGATTCCTCCACTAATGCCACACTTCCTCCCTTAACATTTTCCAATAGGAGTGGAAGAAGTCTGTGGTGAATCTATCTGGGCCTGGAGCCTTGCCTGCGGGTAACTCCTATCAACCCGATCCACTTTTGCTTGTGTTATTGGTGTCATGAGAGCTTCATTTTGTTCCTAGGTGATTAAAGTTGGGATATTTTGGGTCACCCTTTCTATTGTTGAGGTGCGGTCCACCTTTGGTTCTTAGAGGATATCCTTGTAGAAATTTGTCATCTCATGCGTTACTTGTTGATGATTTAACAGGGTGTTGCCTCATGAGTCATCCAAAATTTCATGATGTGATTGATAAGGGTGTTTGTGGGATCATAGAACTATGGAAGAATTTGGTGTTTTTTCTCCTCACAGCCGTTGAACCCAATATTTCACTCCACCGGATTTCTTCCCCGCTGTGTATTTCTTCTAGTTTCCTTTGAGTTCACTCTCCCTATCCCGCCGAAAGGATTGTGTATCCTGCATGAATGAATTGTCCTTGAAGGTTCTTTAGTTTTTGTTCCAGCATTTTCTTTTCCTGGAAAATGTTCCCAAATACTTATTTGATCCATTTGCACACCTGTTGTTTAAAATGTTTGAGTTTTGCCGAAGCAATACATTTTTGTACCCTCGTGAGTTTCCACAGTAAAGGATCCACTAGTGACAGGCTAGCTCTTGGAAATTTGGATGGGAGTGCCAAAAATTCTGCAAATCAAGGGTTTAAGCTTGGGGTGGCATGTTGCTCTTTAACTCGTAGATGAACCTGGCCAAAGGAACCCAACCGCCTTCGAGAGGGATGTTGAATCTACTAGGGGCTTCTCCTTCCAAAAGGAGAGTTTCTGAAATGAGAAAGTGATCTATCATGCAAGCTATTTGTTGGTGACCCGATATTTTGTTGGTCCATGTGTAGGTTCCATTGCTATTCTCAATATATATCAGTCTAAGGTTCTCTATGAGTTCCCTCGAATTTTATGCTATCCCGCCTCCAGTTCTTTTTCCTCTCACTTCTCCAAAGATGAGAATCATGTTGAAGTTGCCCCTGATGATCCATCATCGCTTTCCCTCTCAAGCAGCATGAAACTCTAGGTAAGCCGTGCTTAAAGAAAGAGGTCTTTGTCCTTGTTGTTTTGCGGTCCATAAGAATTTGTGATCATTCCCTCCTTATCTGAACCGATGGCTCTGTAGTGTGATGTGATGATGCATGGTGTGGAGAAGCCTCGATCAAGGATGATTGTAGTAGATTCCATAGGATGGTATTAAGGCCTCCTGAATCCCCTTTTGAGTTCATTTGATAGGATTCATAGTTACACCAACATATTTAGATGATATCTTTTGCGCTTCCCTGCACATTTTTTCTCTTGTATCAGGAATATATCGGTCTTCCATTTTGATGCAGTTTAAGAGAATCCTTTGTTTGGATCTTCTATTTAGCCTCTGATATTCCATGTGAGGATCTTCATAGTTAACAATTTGGTGGATGGGAAAAGGATATCTCTAAGAGCCTGTGTATCTGTCATGATTTGATCATGTAGTTTTCGACCTCCTTTATGAGTTGATGCATCCATTTTCTTCCATGTCTCTTGTTCTCCTTTGGATGTATTCTTTGGTCTAAGTTTGGGTCTACCCTGATGCCTAACCTTGAGGTGGCCCCTGCTGATGAGTCCAAAATAATTTGTGAACTTTCCCGAGTTGGTCCTTTTGCAAGGTTTGAATATCTTTCTTATTGAGTGCTTCTTCTAACCTGTCTAGGTCAATTTTCTGCTAGGTCCTGCTCATCCACTTCCATGACTGTGTCTTCCTCTATTTCTGGTTCTTTCCCTGAGACTCCATGAGTCGCTGGATGCATGGTTTGTTGGGGTTTGATACTATTGTGACGGTTGATCTTCCTTGAGCTTGTTGGGATCTTTCCCACGGTCTGGGGGTTTCTCTTGATCTCTTCTGCCTCTGGGAGGCGGCTAAGGGCTTCAAATGAATTATTTGGTTCTTTTTTCCGGCTAGTTGGCTGTGGGCTTCTTCCTGCCTGTATCCTTCCAATTTTGAACCTAGGGTAATCCCTTCCTTTGATTTCTCTCTGCCTTCCCCTCTGGGGAATCAGCAGGCGCCTCCCTCAAAGGTGTCCATGTTCGCGTGGCATTTCTAATATCCTAAAGGGATGTGCTCATAGTTCATGGTTTGGGGCCTCCATTCCTCTTCTTGGTATTCTAAGGTAACCTTGTTCGAAGCATAGATTTGGATATGTTCATATAGATACATATCCTTGCATAAGAGGTGAATTTTCTCTGTTTAGTAGCTTCAAAAGATTTGACATATTTACCTAAGGTGTTGCCTATGCCCAAAGTAAAATTTCTTCTAACTAGAAATTTTGAGGTAGGGAATAGAGGCAAATACATACCGATGTGTATGCGAAGTTTTCCTTTTCTGGGAAGAAGAGGTGTGTCTAGAAGTGTAGGTAGAGGCCTGTTGAGTTGTAGAAATATGGTCCCCTTCAAATATCTTGTCCTTGTCCTCCGTGTTGTAGAATATTATTGTTAAGAAACCTTTGGAGCTCAGCTTGAGCTCATAGTCTCCCCCCGGGTTCCACCCACTTTTGATCCAACGAAGTTAGGTCCTTTTAAAGGGCCAGACTCCAGGGAATTTTCCTATGAGGGAATGGTCTCTCATGAAATGCATATGCTCCCCTATCCTAGTGGTTCTGATGATGTACATGGGTGAAACCGGGGCTTGGGGGATACATTTTCGGGTATCCAGACCCGAGTTGCTTTTGGATGCTAGGACTCAACATCCATGTTCGATTCTTTGTTTATATCCATCTCTTCCTGTAGGTATTGGTCTCGTAAGTGCAATGTCGGCTCAAAGGATGATCGACGCACTCACGAGTTCTACGGATCATTGGAAGCCGCATCGCTATTTTAGTGA
Source organism: Picea sitchensis (assembly GCA_010110895.2). Taxonomy (NCBI): domain Eukaryota; kingdom Viridiplantae; phylum Streptophyta; class Pinopsida; order Pinales; family Pinaceae; genus Picea; species Picea sitchensis. The sequence continues at coordinate 13,204 of SNQJ01S0145098.1, forward strand.
GGGGGCTTTCACTTCCTTCTGCTCCCATCTCTTCCGTGGCGCTCGGGGTTCGGTGCACAGACGATCAGAGGTGTGTAGAGGAGTTCAGATGTGGTTAGGGTGGGAGGGAAGCTAGTGCATTTGAACCCTAACCTTGCAGAGCTTGCGTTGCATTTTCACATAGGTTAAATCATTAACCAAACTCCCTTCATCACGATCCTCCAAGTACTTAGACTTTGTTAGAAAGAGTATGCAAATGGAGCTTAAATTAAAAAAGAAAAAAGTCTAAGTCTAAAGAGGCTTGTTTAAGTAAATCATAAAAAGAGAATAAAGCCACTAGACTAGCAATTTAATTGAATGGAGAAATAAGAATAAACACGAGTAAATGCACATGCATGAAAATAATAAAAATTCATTTTACAAATAAAAGAAAATAAAACATGATAGAATAGGTGGTCCACATAGAGTAGCATCTTGAGTCAATCTATCACTAATTATAACTAAAAGAAGATTCATAATCCAACTCACCTAAAAATCTAGTTAGGGACACAAATTAAATGAGGGATCGAGGAACTAAGGGACAACCAAGAGAAAAAAATATGAGCACATTGGGGAATGATAGAGAAAATGCCTCAAATAAATAAAATAAAAGAGAAATTACTTGCAACTTTGGGAGAGTGTGACACATGTAGTGAGTGAAGAATCATTTAATTAAATTATTAAAAATTAATTATTCGTGCATGAGGAGAATTTCTTTTCTTATAAAGAAATGGAGAGAAAGGGAAAAGTTGACTTTTGTTAGCACTGATATGCTACCAAAAATTTTCTTGACTAAAGTTTTTCTTGTGAGAGTTGGTTTCAAAATCCTAGAAAGAGGTGAAAGCATCTCCTTGAGAGGGAAAATTTGGGATATTGAGTTTTGGGTTTCGTGTGTGGCCTCTATGGTTTGGGGATAAGGAAAGAAGAGTACTCTAGCCGCTATTGGAAGATACTGATGAATTCTTTGATTTGCAAGCAAAGCAAAGGATTTAAACATTGCACAAGTTTCGGTTGAGGATCATTTTCATCAATACCAATTAGCCACAGTGTTTTATAGTTCAATTTTTTTTGTTAATGTAGAAATTATATGTTCACATGGTGAAATAAAATGTAACAACTTTGGACAATAATGGATACATACATAACAATTTGGGTATTGATATAAGGTTGGAATTTTAATATTGTTGTAATAATAGTATTCCTTTCTTAAACAAACTTAGTGATAAGTTGGATGAGATGTGTGGATTAAACCTTCTCTTGGAATAAGTTGTATTGATTTTAATTATGATTTTTTTTATATCTCATTGGTATTTAAATGAACCTTGTATTAATGAATTAGAAAGTTATGATGAATGTTATGATATATATAGCGAAATTGATTCTCAAATTGTGCTATCCTTGTGCAATCCTTAGGAAGGATAGATAAACAAATTCTTGAACACATTATTAATCTACATAATATTTGCTAAGAATTAGAAAAATATATACATTATAATATTGTTTAAGTTTTAGAAAATGTGTATTGAAATAGCTCTATAATGCTTTATTCATTTAAGGAATGGTTGGATTAGTTATAAAAAAAATTAAAAAAATACATCAATATTATTTTTTTACTACTTCAATGTATTAGCTTACTTTGTATTGTGAATTGAAAGTGGTATACATAGAAAACTCCTTCAACACTACTGGTAGTCTGCATGGAAATTAGGTAGTAGTACATACTACTACAATGTCATCCAATAGATCACAACAATGTCAATCCATATTAGTACACATTCATATCTAGTGGTACACAACCACTTCTAGTAGCAGCACACAACTACTATCTAGTGACACAACTACTACCAAGAAGCATTCCACCATAATAGTACATATAGCTAATGTCTGGGAGACCCACACTTCCACTACAATCAACTAGTATCTACACAAGCTATCACCATGCAATACAACAATCTCTGGCATCAAATCATATCATCGTCAGCATCATGCCATAATTCATCTGAGGAATTGGGCATGATGTTGAATAATTCATGTTGAACTCAGCGCACTCAATGTAGTGTCTCATATAATTCACTTACTCAATAGAGTGATATAGGGTCATTTACTATCTCAATACTGCTTCTATGATTGTGAAGAATGATTGTCCCAATAGATGTTGAAAGCCACGCCATGGGCTAAGCAAGGACCATTATTCTAATCCTAACATATGTCCTAGAATAATGATTGTCCTCCCACATGATGAAAGCCACACCATGAGTTATAGGGACCATTCTTCTAATATGGACATACATCCTATAAGAATGATTGTTCTCGACCATTTTCCTCCTCCGCCACTACTATGAACTTCAGAAAATGTTTTTTTCATGTACCATCTCTCTAATGTAATACATATTGTGAACTCGTGGGAGACAGAATTCATTTTACCGACTGAGCAAAGCCCAGGATAATATTTTTCCTGGACCATTCTACCTGTCCTGGAAATGCCCTAGGAGAATAGTTGTCCAAGGTAAATCATAAATATCTCAACCTGGACCATTTCACGGGAGAATATCACCATCAACAATCATATGTCCGACCATTCTCCACCAAGAATTTATGTCACCAAATATACTAACTTATTCATGATATATATCAACACTCCCCAACCGAGGAAGTCATCACCTCCCTTTCAACCAAGGGAGTTATATCCATAAGTCTCATCTTGTCCCTCAAGTATGCAACCTTTATCCATAAGTCTCAGCTTGTCCCTCAAAATATCATCAATATGCTCATCGATGGAGATGTACCGGAGAATCACTTCTCCTCTTCTAGACTTTATCATGGATGAAATACGATTCAAAAGCTTCGACCTCACATGGAACACGGTTTTTCTCGAAGTTTACATTCCTTGATTATTATAATATATCACAATAGACAAACATGTGATCAAATAGTCTGTGAATCACCTTACAACCATACCGCTGTAGACAAGGATCACAAGATTCACACATACTATTTCCTTTGGGTAGCTTTGAGTGCAACAGACTTATGTCATGCTAGCCCATAATATCATAGAATAGCCCAAAATGAAACATATACCAGAAGTAATATTTCTATCATCCACACTCCTTGCCCAATAATCAAGAACTACGTAGCCACATCACCGTTGAGGCATATCTCAAACTATAATTTAACATCCCATGAAGATATCTCAAAAAATGATTTGCAATTATCCAATGCTCATGCCTGGGTTCCACCTAGAACTGGCTCAACTTGTTCACAACAAATCAAATGTTCGATCGGGTATTCGCTAAATATATCAATGAGCCAATCAACCATGCACAAGGATCTAGCTCCATCGATCGGGAAGTTCCCTCAGCCTTATTCACATCTGTCATCATGGGAGTTGTTGTGGATTTGTAATCCACCATCCCAAACTTCTAAGAATCTTTACAACATACTTCTCTTCCCCTAGGAAGATTCTACCCATGCTTCTGCTATGCTTCTAGTCTCAAATAATAATGTATGATACCAAGATCCTTCATATTTAATTCAAAGGATAACTCCCTCTCATTATTCAATGTAGAGGTTACACCACGAAATAAATCATCAACATATAGTATGTGACTACAGCCAGAATTGGTCCACAAATTTCTCTCTCTAATAAGGATAAGGATCAACATAGCTCTTGGAAAAACCAAGTCTCATCAAGTAACTGTCACCTGTGCATTCGTTTTGGAACTTGCTTAAGTCCATACAAGTATTTCTTAATCATAAATGTTCTCTCACAGTGTACTCAAAACCTTGAAGCTGTAATTTTATGCATATACTCTTTTCATCAATTACTCCATTGATAGTAGTCTTACATCCATCTGATGTAATTCCAACCCATGGATGCTGTGGTAAGAGATATGATGGTTCTAATAGAGGTGTATATGGAAACTGAAGCAAACATCTCATCATAGTCTTTCATCATGTGCCGAGGAACACTCTATCCATGAATCTTGCCTGTATTTATCGACACTCCCATCTAATGCATGTTTTATCTTGTAAACCCATTTTGAAGTGACTAGAGACTTTCCTTCAGCCCAGTAATAATTTCCATATATCATTTTTCATGATGGATTGATATTCTCCCACTATAGCTTCCTTCCCCTTCTTTCTTCTTGACCCTTCTTAAAAGGGTGGAAGGTTCTCAAGAGATTGAGATGTTCTAGAACATGTATTTTCTCCTTTGGGACTTCATCTCTTCTTCGCTGCTAGATTCATGGAATCTTCTATAGATTTCATGAAGTCAATCTTTTCATCAAAAGTCACATCTCTGCTGATTTCAACCTTCTACTAACCTGGAACATAAATTCTATATAATTTTGATGATTCACTATATCCAAAAAAATATCCCTTCTTTCCCAATGCTTCTAGTTTCTTCCTTTTATCCTTGAGAACATGAATATAGACATGACATCCAAATATCCCCAAGTGTTCAACAATTGATTCTTCCTGAGAAATCTTCTCTGGAGTCATGTTCTTCAATATATGATGAGGAATTCTATTTTGAACATATACAACTGTCACAATCAAGCCCCATAGAAACATATTGATATATTTTGGTCATTCATCATTGCCTTTAACTGACATCTTTCTTCAATGGATCTGCTCTTTCTTTCCTCGGCCACATCATTTTGTTGAGGATTATGGGACACCATTCTTCTAACTCGGTTGCTTCACAAAAGGCAACGAGCTCCTTGAAGGTGTACTCTCTTTCATTATCGAACCTCAATATATTTATCCACTTAGGAGGGAGGTTGACATTGGTCCACACACATCCGAAAGTGTATCATATCCAAAACTCCTTTTTCTTTACACACTTCCTTTAGAATTGGTACTTGGTGAGATCACCTGCCTCACCACTAGATGGAGTCATCTCCTCCACGCTTACAATTTTCATCAGCTCCTTCATATCTATCGCTATGTGAACTGCCCAAAACAAGAACAACAAGAGCAAAACAGCTCCAATAGCATTTTCATAAGAACATATCTATGGTAACAAGGATGGTAGTCATCATATAATTACCAAGGTGACATGCTTGAGAGAAAAACAAGATACATCTCATGTAGGATATGTTAGTTAATTTTGTAAACAAGTGAAATAACCATCTATATCAATAGTACTTACACGCAACCAAGCATACCTAGTAGTGATAGAACCTTTCAAAGATTATTTTCACAACTATAGTGTTTACTTGCATTGTAGCAACTATCAAACTTGATATGTGCAAATTGAACTAACAATATGATCAATCAAACCTAGAACCTAGAGCCTCAATTGTTTCTTCCTCTAAATGTATTCAATACAAGATCAATACTTGGACAAGGTATCTTGTACAAACACACTCATGCTTTATTGGATGATATAACTTGAAAAGCATATACAAGTACATACCTTTAAATTCTTAACACCATCGTCACAACTTGTCTTATAACCAAAGTAGACACCATCTTGACAAGAAGAGGTTAAAAACTAAATAAAATATGTCTCAATGACAGAACAAGCTAGAAACCCCTAAATTTCAACTTTGACTACAAGATACCCTGACCATGTAATGTCCCCACTTTGGGACATCATTACATCATAGGTTTATGATGACCTCAGAGTTTATGGATGTTATAGCCAGTACTACGAATTCATGGAGAGGCATTTGAGTCCAAATTTCAGATCATTTCATCCCATTCTCACCATTATGGATCCATTTCAGATGTGATGTCTCTTTAATTTCATGGTATCCTAATTATTTCCATGATTTTGAGTATTTTGAACTATAGTTTAATTAAATTCAATCTAAGAGGTGATTTTGGGCACATTACTTGGAGGTCCCTCCTGTAATACCATTGAATCAGAGGAACAACACTCACATGATGGGATGGTGAAGGACTGCTACTGCAGCTACAAGGAGAGATACATGCTTTTCGAGGTGTGCTGGGTTAATTAATTAATTAAAGTGATTTAATTAATTAATTGATTATTAATAAAAATGAAAGTCACTTTTGGAGGGTCAAGGTGAGAAGAAATTATAAAGGAAAGGCAAGGGCTCCCATTCTCTCATTCATGCATGATTATCTTTGATATTTGGCTTCTAGCTATGAGCCCATACCTTGGGTTTTGAGGGTTTTGACTAACAAACCCTAGTGACCCATTCTAGCGAATATTCCACCTATCTTGTCTCAAGATTGGTATCGGGGATGCAATACTCTCCCCAATAACTACTATAGTTCCGTGATCTACCTGGGCCAGTAGTGAGGATTCTACATCACACAGTAGAGAGAGAGGGTGCACCAGCTTGGGTTTCCAGCAAGAGGGGTGCACCCATCCATTGAGGGATGATCTGCTCTAGCTAGGGAGAAGAGATTTTGGGAATTCTAGGTTTTGGGTTTTCCTTGCAGGTACCTTAGCGCCATTATTGGATGTTTTTAGAGGTATTCTTATGGTGGATTGATTTGCATTGAAGTGGGACATTTCCCAAGAGGAGGGCACACCATTCTTTTAGAGGATGGCTAGATCCAAGGGTCTAGCAGTTCCTTTGATGATTTGAGCACTTGTTTCTACTGCCCCATCTATCACCCTAATGATTGGTGGATTTGTTGGAGGTTTCTAGGAGAGAGACCAAATTATCTAGGGTTTCCTGCATCCAAGGGGTGTTCATCTCTTGGAGGATTTCTCTCAATCCATAGGGTCTCGAGAGGGATCTTGGAGATCTCTAGCACTGCTTGTTCTTGCCTTCACCCTTTCTATTGGTTGGAATGTTTACGGGGGACATCTTGGCAACAAGGATGAATTGTTGAGGCTATTCAGGTTCCAACAGTATGCGGGTACTTTCCAAATTGGGAGTTTGGGTACTCATATGACCCCATCTATCTTGGCACTGGTCTTCATGGTGTGCTGCCTTAGAGGCTTTATAGTATCTTCTGAGCATTTTTAGTTAATCCCATATTGGATCCATCTCACAGCATTTCTGATCACATCTTCATCAGACATCTGGCCTCCTGTATTTATGAATAAAACTATAGACTGAGGTGTTTTTCTTGTCTATCATATTATGGATCTCAGATATGGTTGAGGTATGTCCCATGTTGTAATTCTCTTGCTCATTGCTACAAAACACATATAAATCATCGATATAAACCCTAAGGCCAAAACTCAAGAGGCCAACCTGCAAACAAAAACAAACAAACAAGCATCTGCTGGTTAAGTTAGTGTTTCCAAGCTTAAAAATGGCTTGAACATTACAAAAGTCAACCTTGACTTTGAACAAGAATTCAAAATTGACGTTTTACTGGCTGAGGGCACCAGAGGGTGTGCTTGGCTAGGGTGCACTAGAATTTCAAAACAGCCAACAAGCCTACTCTTTAAAGTGCCCAAAGAATTAGTTTAGGGTTAGGGCTTATTGTAATCAGAATTTAAAACCCTATTTGTACCAGAACTTGTGCTATAACGAGTTTGACAAAGAATTGTCGATCTACCTTTCAATGGTTAGACTGAATGAAGTATGTGTGGGCCCATAACCTAATATAATAGCTTCATTTGCTTAACCATAGACAATATCACAATATTACCACCAAACCATAGGCATGCAGCCACCCCTGTTAATCTCTTTTAACCTTTGCTAGATGGAATGATTTTGGAAAGCCACACTAGAACTAACAGATAAAATCTTTAGCTGCAATAGTAGCATGAGATGGAACTAGAAAACACCATCCAACTACAAAAACAACATCATAAGACAAGGAGAGTGCACCTTCTCCATGGGTAGTGCACAAGAGAGAGAGTCTCAACAACCAAATAACAAGAACAATACTCAACTACGGCAGTTGTAGTTTCACTTCTTCCCAAGATTACCACCAAGAATATCACCAAGAATACCACCAAGAGATACTAGAAGGTAACTCGCATATCTTAGGCTAGATAGCACTAGAGAGAGAGAAAAAGAATCACACCAAAAGATGCTCCTTCTATTCTTGTAGCCGCCTTAACTGTAACTATACTGGGAGAGAGTGAGGAAGTGTGTGTACAAACTAGCTAGAGCCTCCCATTTTATAGTGGTTTTGTCACCATCTAGGCAGACCCCCCAGAAGATAATACATTTATATTATTTATTCTACTCAAGTTGACTTGTCTCTAGGGTTTTTACACATCCATTTAAAATTTATTTGGCTTCCAAAATATTTTATTCTAATCACAAAGGTTATACTAGAGGTTAATACCTACCACAACTACCATAATATCAACATAGGATTGCAAAGTTTTGAAGAACATTACATTAATGATTTTTTAAAGTAGAGTATCGAGTCTTCTACACCACCACTCCTTAGATGGAATTCTTGTAACCTAACAAATCATTTTAACATTCCAACACACAATGAGTCAATCGACTAGATATTGCTCTTATAGATAATTTACTACATTGTTCTATATATTGCTACTACATTTTATGTTTTTAACCCAATAATAATTTCCAAAACCAAACAAAAATTGTCATATCAATATTTCCAACTAATGAAAAAAAAAATTGTATCTGCTTTATAATTATTAAATATATTTTTCTTTTCAAAAAATTAGAAGTAATAAAAATAAATTTGTATACTTTAGGTAAAATCATACAAATTAAAAAAAAAAATAATACAAAAGTCGAACAAATTTGACCAGTAGTTGATTAAAATATATCTGCCTATTGACAGGTATCATAGGAGCTTCACAAGGCAATGCCCAAGATTTCAATATATTTTACAAAACCACTTTTATTACTTATAAATACGTAGTTCTCTCTCTTTTCTCTATACCCAAAAATGAAATGAACTTTGGATTGCTATATAACAAAATCACAACATATTTTCACTCTATAGATCACTTATTTAGTCCAAAAGCAAGAAATACATGCACATAACTAGCTTCCAAAATCCTTTCATACATACTTTGATCACTAAATTTGATATCTAGATCTTGTGATGCAATGTAAATATGTTCAAGAAACTAAAAAAATCAATAGTTTTATTTTATATTTTGGCTAAAACATATAGTAAATAAATTTCCTATGATCCTAATTTAATGATCAAACATAGATTCTTCTATTTTTTTCCTTTATTCATCATATTCTTAAAGTTTGACAGTTCTTACTTTCGAAAAAAATTATAGCCACTTCTTTGTCACCAATCTTTCTTCTCACGAAAAAAAAGTAAGACATCTTTCTTCTCACAAAAAAAGTAAGACTCATAACTCATTACACTAAAAACTCAAATATGCAGATGGCCTTATATTTACCTAAAGATACCTATTCCAGTTAAAGAGTGTAGAAATACTATGTATTGTTTTGTTAAGTCAAACTAAAGACTGAAGAGGAGACCATATACTAATTACATTAAAATGGACATCTATATTGTAACTATATATTTTTAAACCAAAAATTAGAGTGCCTTATATTTGTGAGGAGATTATCAAATGATTAATAAAAATTGGTTTTACTAGAACTTTAGGTTAGAATGAAATATGCTTCTAGCACTTGGAGCTTAGGCCAACTTCTCTTAACATGGATGCTAATCCAACAACAATTTTTTTTACCTCATCTCTATAATGTTTTGGCTTGACAACATGGGTTGCCATTCATGCACCACAACAATCATTTGGTTGCCAAGGGTAGAATTTAAATGATTATCTTTGATATCCTTGTCTCTTCCATTAATTTCTTTCATTGGATGATAGGGAACTCCATTATCCCGAAAGTGCAGTTTGAACTCATCAATAAACCTTAAACACATCCCAAGCCTTTAACAACAATGGAAGTTACTTCTTTATTTATATCAGTGCTTTTAGGAAAAAGAATGATGGGAATCATTTGTATGGAAAGAGGAAAGAGGGGTTTCAATAGTAGTTCTTTTGTATGGAGATAAACAGTTAGCTCTCATGTACTTGAACCTTCTCTAAGGGGGAGCATGTAACCCTTTATTCTTTAAGGATTGTCTAGTAACATCATGGGAAATACCAATAATTTGTTGTATCCAATCTTCTTTCCCCACAAAAATAACCATAATCTCTTATTTAAAACAACGCCATAATGGCCTATGAAGTCCGACAATGTGGAATTGTGATTCGACCATTCCTCAAATGATCTATTTTCAATTGGTTAATTGGGATGTTAAACCAATTTCAATTGGTTAATTGGGATGTTAAACCAATTTCAATTGGTTAAACAAGATGTTAAACCATATAAACCATGGAAAATGTTCCACCGCATAAATAAAATCTTACAAATACTAATAATTGTTCATCTAGTTGTTTTATAAAATTCAGATTAAATTGACTCTACCGAATCTCAACAAAGAACTTATACACAAAATAAGTCTCAAATAAAAGAGGTCCTTATACACCAGATACCTATAAAGGATTTAAAAGAATAAAAGAAATGTAATCGTGGAATTTTTATGTATATCTAGGCAAATGTGGTTGAATTTGTTCTAATAATATGGTTATTTGGGGTAAAACATTTTGATATAGATATGATGTTTTTTTGGAAATTTAAACATGAGATATTTTACACAATAACTACATGAAATGGCTATTTATACTTGAAAGATATTTATTGGCATGATCCCATCTTGATTTTCATATTGCACCATTGTATCCCAAATACCTAAGTTGATTCATTATAACATGCCCAAGGTGGTGATTTGCTCATTCTTCATTTCCTTCATTACCTGCTTCTTCTACAACTTTGGGGACCTCTACCAAAATTTTCCTCTCCCATACACTATCAGAAGGCACAATATTTTGTGACCACGAAAAAATATATAATAACAAATGAAATTTAAAGAAACACATACCATTTCCTTAAATTCTCCCTTACAAATTTGGTAGACAACAACCATTTTCCTCTAAATCTCCATCGTGAATTTAATATTTACA
>SNQJ01S0145100.1:24161-45366 GCA_010110895.2 Picea sitchensis
ACTTCCTTTAGAACTCATGAGGGCCACTACGAGTTTTTGGTCATGCCCTTTGGCTTGTGTAATGCTCCCTCCACTTTCCAAAGCCTCATGAATCATGTCTTCCGACCTTTTCTCCATCATTTTGTCTTAGTTTTCTTTGATGATATCCTCATCTATAGAAAAACCTGGACAGACCACCTTTCTCATGTGGATCGAGTTCTCCATCTATTCTCTCGGCACCAACTTTTCCTAAAACAATCTAAATGTTCTTTTGGCACCTCGAAAGTCGAGTACTTGGGTCATCTTGTTGGCAAGAATGGTATCAGGGTGGATTCTAACAAGATTGAATCTATGCAAGACTGGCCTCACCCAAAGACTCTCAAAATATTGCATGGATTTATGGGCTTAATAGGTTATTATTGCATGTTTGTTAAGAATTATGGAAAGATTGCAGCACCTCTCACTACACTCATTAACAATAATTCTTTCACTTGGACTCCCGCAGCTGCTCAGGCTTTTCAAACCTTGAAGATGGCCATGTGCACCACTCCAGTCCTGGCCCTTCCTGATTTCACAAAGACCTTTTTCCTGGAATGTGATGCTTCAGGGAAAGGAATTGGTTTTTTCCTTATGCAAGAGGGTCAGCCTTTGGCTTTTACCAGCAAACACCTGTTTGAACAAAATTTGGGAAAATCAATCTATGAAAAGGAAATGTTGGCTATTATGCATGTCGTTGATATTTGACACCCTTATCTAGCGAAATGCTTCCAAATTAAGACAGGTCATCAAATCCTCAAGTATTTTCTGGAACAATGCATTTCCTCCCCATAGCAACAAAAATGGGTGACTAAGCTCTTTGGATATGATTATGAGATCATTTACAAGAAAGGAAAAGACAATATGATTTCAAATGCACTTTCTCGAAAATATGAAGATGAAAAGTCCCTTTTTCTCTCTCCTTCATTGTACCATATTGGCTCCAAGACGTTCTCCAAGAATGGCTACACGATCCCAAAATTTCGCATTTGATACAACAATTGCAGTTCAATTCTCCAGTTTCCCCAGGCTACTCTTGGCTCCATGATGAGCTTCGATACAAAGGCCATTTTTATTTAAGTAAACAGTCAAAACTTAAATCCATGGTACTTTATGAGCTTCATGCTACACCCACAACTGGGCACTCCGGGTTTACCAAAACCTACAACAGGATCAAACATTATTTTTTCTAGGATGGTATGAAATAGGACATTCATAATTTTGTGGTTGAATGTGATGTGTTTCAACGCAACAAGGGAGAAAAAGTCAAATCTCCTGGCACACTACAACTGCTTCTGATTCCACCTGCTATTTGGTAGGATATATCTATGGATTTAATTGTAGGCTTACCTAAATCGGACAATAAATCAGTCATCATGGTGGTAGTTGATTGTCTTTCCAAGTATGCTCATTTTTGTTCTCTTCAACACCCATTTACAGCATCCATTGTGGCTCAACTTTTCATGGATTAGGTCTTCAAGCTTCATGGCATGCCGCATTCTATTGTTTCTGATCGCGACCCAGCTTTCACTAACAATTTTTGGCAAGAATTGTTCAAGCTACAAGGCACCCAATTGCATCTCATCAGAACTTATCATCCCCAGGATGATGGTGAAATTGAAATTTTCAACAAGTGTTTGGAAACATATTTGAGGTGTTTTGCCTCGGAAAAGCAAAATCAATGGGCTCAATGGTTACCACTAGCTGAATGGTGGTACAACATTTCATACCATCAGCTACCCGCATGACTCCTTTTGAAGCTTTATATGGGAAAAAGCCACCTTCATTTCTCTCATATTTACCAGGTGTCTCGAAGGTCCAGGTGGTTGACCAAACGCTTACAGTTTGAGAGGCTATTCTCCATACCCTCAAAGAGAATTTGATCATGGCCCAGAATCGTATGAAGCAACAAGCAGATCAAGGTCGCTCTGAATGTCAATTTGCAGAAGGGGATCAAGTGTTTCTTCGACTGCAAACTTACAAGAAAAATTCCCTCAAGGATGACCATTGTCACAAGCTTGCGCCCAAATTTTATGGTCCTTATACCATTCTCAGGCATTTGGGACAGGTGACCTATCATTTATTCTTGCCCAGTCATTCTAAGATACATCTTGTTTTTCATGTTTCCTTCTTGAAGAAGGTGATTGGAACTATGTGCCAAATTCAAACCAACTTTCCCGAGTTGGACGAAGAAGGCTCCATTTTTCTACAACCACAAGTTGTTTTGGACCAGCGTGAGCATCGCCTGCATCAGCAAACCATCAAGGAAGTGTTATTCTAGTGGAAAGATACAACCCCAACAGATGCCACTTGGGAACCAGCTACCATTCTACAACAATTTCCACATCTCAAGCCTTGAGGACAAGGTTTTTTTTAAGGGGGAGGACATGTTATGGACCTAACCCCTCACATAGGTAGAATAACATATTTCGATGTAATAAAGGTCAATATTAATAAGGCCTAGCAATAAGGAAGAATAAGTCGAATGTAAGAAGACCTAATAGAAGCTTCCGCTTCTAGAAGGATCTTCCTCTCGATGGTTCTTTTGATAGACATATTTAGTATAAATAGTAGTTGAGGGTATGAGAATTGTTGTCTTGGATATTATTGTAATAGAGCTCTGCTCTGCTGGAGGTTTCCCCCTCGAAGAGGAAAGTGAAAATTGTTCTCAGTAATCGAAGTGATCTTTCTAGTGTTATTCTGCTATCATTTTGGTGTTATTGTGGTGTTGTTCTGGTTATATTGTTGTTCATCTGCCATTTCTAGCATTTTATTTTTGCTCTGCATACTTTTTATATCTTGAATATTACATTATGGAGCACATGTAGAGCAGGTATGGTAGGATTCCATGATGGAGGAGTATCCTTCCATTCTAAGGAAGCACATTCATAGTAGGTATATGTGGAATCAATGGTTGGTTCTATGCATAAAGTTTATCTAAGTATTGAAGAGTGTCGGGATAGGTTTGTTGTGGAAGGATTGCATCAAAATAAAGGAGTTGGTTCTATTGAGGATTTTTCTTCAGTTGACTAAGGTTTTAAGGTACGTGGCTGAGACACCCATGATTTTAGATTGAAGAAGGATTCATATGGGTTGATGAATGCACCACAAGCTTGCAATTATAGGATCAATCAGTTGTTTCTCATGTTAGGTTTTTCCAAGATTTGTGCCAATCACTTTTATTTTTCCTACAATGGAAAAGTGTTAGTAAATAACTATAGATTGATAGATATGAATATTGGTCATGATTCACTTATACAATTGATACTCAGGGTTTGTGGGGGTGGTGGAGATGGTGGAGCTACTAGTTTTAAGTCTAGGGACTACTATTTAAATATGTATGCCAAAAAAAAAACTAAACAAAGTTGATCCCATTCAAACCAAAATTTTCAAATGGAGCACCTATTCTCTGACCCAAGAAACACAAAAAACCCTTGTGTACAATTGATCGCTTGGTCAACATTTTCAACGAGTCTTTGGTTAGGGATTTTTTGGAAAAGACTTTGCCAAGCCAATTTAGCCATATTAAGGGTCTAATGGACATGATCAATATTTGAATGGACATTATCACTTAATCAACAAAAATCATGTGATATGGCAGGTGCTTCTTAATGATATGGGAGCTACAAAATATAGCATGGTTTTGTGGTTTGCAAAGTTTAATTTTTCGAATAATAGGTATTGCATAGATAATATGTGTTTATTGACTATGCACTATTTTTTTTCCAATGCATATAAAAATAATTTCATAGCTTATCTAGGCATGTTATTGTTTGCAGAATCTACCATGGGAGAAACATTCTTCTCTTAGACTTTATCTTGGAATGAGGCTACAATAAAGTTTGAGATATGGGACACTATAAGGCATGAAAACTACCATAGCTTGGCTCCCATGTATTACCATGGCGTGACAACAATGATAATTGTCTATGATATCACAAGTTTGGTAAGCAATGCACAATCATTCCAATTAGTACCTTAATTTGTTTGCAAGCTTCATATCCATGTTTTAGAACTTTTGTATTTTCTAAATCTAAAATCTATTGTGAACTCACATGCCCTTCTAGATAAGGTTTGTGAACCTCTTTTGTAGTCTTGAAATATTGTAGTTCTCTTGCATTTAGTGATAATATTGCTCTTAATCCTTTTAATGATTTTTAAAATTGTTGTTTTCGTTGTAGTGAATAACATATTGATTTATTTCCTAGTTTACTTTAGAAATTATAATTTTCTATTGTAATTTTATGATGATACATTTTTTGTGCATATGTTTTATGTTTTGAGGGGCATCATGTTATTAAAAAGGATTGAACTTGAGTGGGAGAAATAACATTTCTCTACTTTCACTAACCCGAGAAGCCCTGTTAATTTTGGTGGTTAATTATTATGTTGATTGAGAAAAAAAAATGTTATAGTTTAAAATAGTTTCTAGTAAAAATAATATTTCAAACATTTTAACTAATTATTACTTGAAAATTTAAAATTGTAAGTGAAGTTCCAATTGACAAAAACTAAATACATGAAGAGAGGGAAGATTTTTTACCTTTTATATGCCAATCTTAATTTGTAGGTGTAACCAACATTTATGATATCACCCCCAAGATGGGATTTTTGATCCTGTCATGAACCAACGCTACATAGAGGAGACATTTTTCTATAGGTGTCATATGCATACGATGGATCTCTCGATACATGATTTGGATAATACCATTCTATCACTACAGCAGTGTGGGAGCGGAAGGAAGCACAGACATAGTACTGGAAGTTCCATTGTCGATCATTTAAGGTAGTTTCATTGTCGAGCATTGAATGTTGTGTAACAGCTTGGTTATTGCTTGTTCAAGTTTAAGCCATGAATACGAATTATAGAGTCAAGCATGGAGGCAGGATTTCATTTCAGTCAACATTACTTGGTAATCATGGTAAGTACCCTATGGTGTGGATTCATTAACAATTTAGACTTCATGATCATTTTATGAAACATTATGACAGAAATTGCAGATGAGGAATTTGTACCATAGATCCTGCTCATTTGGCCTTTCTCTGCTAGAACAACTTCTCTACCTTTCTATCTATGTTAGCCACACTCTAATTCATTACCAGATAGACTTCCGCCAACCTCCTTTCCCTACCTCACCTCATGCTTGGCCTCTTGGGGAGGGTTGGTTTATTGTCTTCTCCTAGTTTTGGGCTAGCATGCAGCAGTCGACGTTGTGTTGTGGTCTCTCTATATTTCTTTGAGGTTCTGGCGAAAATTGAGGGTTGGTTCCCTTTGTTGATTTTTCTAGTGCAATAGATAATAATACAATATTTCTGAAAACTGATAATTGCCTCTAATGATGTTGTTTTTCACTTTTCAATTTATCATTAATCAATTATACTTCAGAAATTAAACCATATAAATACTATAGAATAATAGTAGAGATCACAAAGAGAAGACAAGATTTACCATGGGAAAACCCACAAAGGGGGAAAATCCCATCAACCTTTTTACTAGATAGATTCTTCAGTACAACAAGAGATGTGAATTTCTTGAGTTACAAATGAGCCAAATTGTCTCCTCATTTATACTAAAATGGCCTCCCCAACATACACGAATTTTCACATTATGAAGACCGACCATCGTTACAAAATTCAATACCCTTCACTTATGCCCTTGTCTATTCTCCCTCTTTGGGTCATTTGGGATACTCAGTCATGCTCTCTACTTCTCCCTCCACAATGGGTGTTCAGGGTATTCTCTTCTCCTCTGAAAAAGGCCACACCCTCACAACAATGAGCAACAAGAGCAATTCATATCACAGGCACCCAAAGGGATGCAACACAAGCTAGGGCGCTCTTTCAATCTAGTGCTACTCCAACTCAGCAAAGGAAAATGGAAATGGTATTGGATGATGCCAGAGTGTTAAGAGTCTAGACCTCCAATCAACAAATCAAATAGGAATTTCAGGAATTGATGGTAGACCCAGGTTCTTCCAGGTCAAGGGACACAAAAATGTTTAGTGAAATGGAATTTTACTATATGGAAAAGACAATCACAACATTTTCTTTGGATACGCAGGACAAACAAGATAATCTAGATTAAAATTTGGACCACATTCATAGGTTGGAGGCCAAGTTCAACATGCTCTGCAGAGTCTTCTTCAGCATCACCTTCAAAGTGACAAACTAGGGAGAGGGGGATGACAAGGAGTATGTGGAAGTTATTGGGTCAGAGGGATCTTCAGGAACCAATGATAATACTATCATACTTGAATATGATATTGGCAAGGATCCCAAGGGTAAGGCCAAGTTGTTTGACGAAGGTCTTGCAAAATCAACGCAATCTACTACTTTTGGAGGTATCCCGGTCAGTCATGTTTTAAAGTAGTTATTATGAACATGCCAAATAGACTCTTTGTCTTTTCTCTTTATTATTTTTTAAGATTTAGAGGAATCAATAACTCACCTGGGATTACCTAGGCAAGGCTTAGGTTCAAATCAGACTGGAAGCCACTATAACCCCTAGGCTAGTGCCAGTAGCTCACAAAATGCCTAGCAAGAAGCTTATGAATTAGCAAGGATCGAGCCTGGTTTCCTTTTTGGCATGCTTTAGACATGGACATATGTACCTTTTGTATCATATTAATATATGATATCTTAGCTTGCAAAAAAAAAATTATGATATCACTATGTCTATGCTAGTGGTTGTGGATTTTTTTAATATATATTAGAAAGTACAAAAAATACCTATTTTGACTTTCTTGTTTTCATCTAATACAATTTTGTCTTGAGCAACTAGTCCATGCAATTTTTTCTTGAGCAACTAGTCCATGTAGTCTTATCATATATCAATGTTATGCATTGACTCATAAATAAATCATATATAGCTCATCAACAATTGTCTCACTAAAAGAAAAAACAAACACGTCACAAACAGGGATTTGAACTTGAGTGAGAAGGGTGGGAAGTGTTAGCACTAGAAGTCACACTTAGATTTTTGTAAGTGCAAGCCCAATACCCATCAGAATGTAAAAGATAAGTGTTTATAATAAGGTGGAAAATGGATGGAAAAACTCAAAAAATAATGGCAATCACGTACAACTCCATACAATATACACCAAAAAATAAGGCCTTGAATAACTTCAGATCAAGTTTTAAGAGATAAGGTAAGTAGGTGGAAGACTTGATAAGAAATGTGTAATATGTATATCAGCTACATCAGGTAACAATAACACACATATGAAGAAAACTCTCTAAGATAATAACTTCTTAAAATCAAAGAGAAAGACTCTTATATACTTGTAAACAATATCATAATAGATCCTCTATTGCAACAAAGATACAATCAACCAGATGAATCATTCAATTACATTGTTATTAGAATAAGATAGCAAAAAGATGATAAAGAAACAATATTTATTTCCATTGTCCAAAGTGCCTTAGGTTTGGTCTATACAATATGAGAAACTCTTTTCTACATAGACAATATCAAAATATGAGTCCTCTCTCACACTATTTGAACCTCACCTCAGTCTTACAATGCTCATTTTATAGTCTAAACTATCATTGACAGCTTTACAATTTGAATAACAAATTCTTCATAGGATCCATGTGCCTAAGGGTGGCATGGCTACAGGTGTACAACAGAAAGAAAACAGAATGCTACTTTTGAGAATGATGTTGGCAAAGTTTTCATCATCTTCTTAAAGGTTGATGATGTGTCCATTTGAGTGCATTCTCTTTGGGTAGGTGGCCTTCCAGCTCACAACTGACCTTTAGAAAGTTGTTGTGCATCCATCCTAACATCTGGTAGTTGCTCTTCCCTCCAAAAACTCCAAAAAACTGATTTCACAGCATTGCACTACAAACTGTCCTGAAACATCCAGTTCGCAGCACCAGGCGCTGTGAACTTTCCTATAGTGGCTTGATTTGTGTTTCCAAAATCTTTAACATCCCATAACTCTATCAGGTGTCCAAAAATGTTGTAAACTTCATAATATTGATAATATTAACTAAACGAAAGCACCCAAACCGACAATCATGGTTTACAAAACATAGCACTCACCAAAAATGTGTAAAATGCATGAAACAGGAAATTTGATCAAAATTGATGTTGGTTATGGAGGTTCAACATCTTCATTTTTTAATTTTGGAGCTTCTCCTAGTAGCAACGTTGGCCAGCATGTCCAAGTTTCTCTTGGTCAATTCTTCTTTAAAAGGTTGTAGTTCTACCTTCAAATTCATGATCTGAGCTTGATGAGATTTGTTCTGCCTATAGAGATTTATGAGTTGTCTTTGAAGTGGCAGAAATATTTTATCCAAGAACCTGGCCTTGTCAATAGTCTCATGGTACATGCCCATCATTCCCTTAATATTTTCCCTAGAATCCAAATCTTATTTTTTTAGTTTATCAGCTTCATCCCTTTCTTCCTTGAGCTGCCTCTTGAACCTCTTGAAGGTGGGATTGCTTTCATGTTGAGGAGTAGTGATATCAACAATTTCAATGGGTTGCTCAAAAGATCTGGATTTACCTTTCTTCTAGGCTGAAATATCAGTTGCATCATCCTTCACAGGAACATTTTTCTTGGTTGTTTCTCTAGTAAAACTCCTCCTAGGCTTAACCTTGTATGCAACAATGGGTCAAGGAAAATCAAGCTTTCTTCCTCAAAATCTTTTTGATTTCCTTGAAGGGACCTCCATAGGATTAGGATCTATCATGGGTGAAGCTTCTCTATGTGACAATTGTGAAGGCCCTCCTGCTTCTATTCCATTTATGGCTTTGTTAGCTTTATCATTCATAGTACCCCTTTTCCTCTTGCCAACCTCTTAATACACAACCCTCTCAACAAGAGTAGGACTTTGTATCTTGGACTGTGGAGTGGGGGCAACATTTAGCTGAAATTGTGATGAAGTGAGGGCTATTTCCCAATCAGTGTTTATATTTCTCAACTCTTTCATCACTAACATATTAATAAGGCTAGAGTGAAAGACATTGGTGTCTACTTTCTTAGACTTGGCTTGAACTATGTCATCCATCTCACCAATTTTTCTAAAAAGATAAAATGGGAGGTTCATTGCTTCTTTCCCTATGAATTGTAGCAACAGCCTGATGTGGTATTGGTATACCATGTTAAACCTCCCCTCACATGTGAAATACCTCTGGATAACCTTCAACATCTTATCAAAACCTTCAAGCATGTGGCTTCTAGGTACCCATTTGGACAAGTTGTCCCCCTGATACTCTGGTTTAAGGAATTCCTTGGAGAATGAAGCATTTAATGACATATCCTTGAACCACTTTTCAATAGTGTTGGGTATCTCTGTTGCAATAGAGATGGAATGTTATGAAACCTCAAATTCTAACATCCCCACTGTGGTTTTAGTCCCATTAAATTTTAATGCAAATTCTTTTACCACCTCTGGATGCCCCCTATGCATCTTTTGATAGAAATTAATGCAACCTACCCTCTGAAAGGCTTCCCTGATCAACGGTTCAGATTCAAAGAGTTTCATATCATAGGGATCTATCCAAACAATCTCCCCTCCTTTGTGAGTCTTCTTATTTTGTTGACTATCCATAACTGTTGTTCAAGAAATATTTTATGTAAGTTGTAATGACAGTTAGATGTGTGAAAATAGGGATACATGAAATTAGGGTTTTGATGAAAAAATTGTTTTCAATAGGTTGACCCTGTACAGAGCTTCCTACACCTCACTATATACACATTTAGGAATGAGACAGGGAACTCTTTCAACAGGAGGGGTAAGGAACAACAACTGAGAGCTATAATAAAAGGGAGACAAAAGTG
Source organism: Picea sitchensis (assembly GCA_010110895.2). Taxonomy (NCBI): domain Eukaryota; kingdom Viridiplantae; phylum Streptophyta; class Pinopsida; order Pinales; family Pinaceae; genus Picea; species Picea sitchensis. The sequence continues at coordinate 33,968 of SNQJ01S0145100.1, forward strand.
AATTCTCTGCTAAAACATGGTTTTTTCATCAATATAAATATCAATTAACAGGATGATAATGTGTGCAATATTTAAACCTGGTTCAATAGATAATCAATCACATATTTCAAGTTTTATAGGGGTGAAGATTCAGTCTTTCAAAATTGAACTTTTAAAGATGTTGAAGATGAAGGTTTCAACAATGTTGGAACAGAGGGTTCGCAACACCCTGTTCGCAGTGCCAGAGTAACCAGTTCGCAGTGTTGGGGAAAATTCAATGGAACATGTGAATTATGAGCAGTGGGAAAGATGAATGAAGTCAAAAGGTAGCCTGGTCTAGTGGGCAAGGTTCAAAAAATCACCAAGTTGAGTTTGAAAGCTGGCAGCAAAATAATTTGACAGTTCACAGCGTCGATAGATAAATCAACAAAAACCCTTCTATCAACATTTAAACATCATGAAAACCCTCAAGGAGTACCTGGTTGACCTAGGTTTGATGTTAATGTCTGTGAATTTGAATAGAGATGTTTGCAAACTATATAAGGTCCAACGCTCCTCTTCATCCAGTCTATAGCGTCATTTCGCAGCACCTGATTCAAACATGAATTTCACACTTTGAGGGGACTATTAGAAGATTCGATGACATGATCCCTAAAAATTGGTTAAAATATGGTGTTGAAAATAATGAAATATCCTCTGACATGATTCTTAATTGCAATGATAACAATTGAATGTGTGAGATACTTATGAGTACACTGCGAACTCTCCTAGTGAGTTGGAAACACATACAACTGACTTTGATTTGACACTTAAATGAATAGATGGTGACAAGGAGAAACTTGTGTACAAGTGGGAGGTGTGACATGTCAAGGTAATGATGTCAGGTATGACTCATAAGGACTTTATTTACCTTGTCATGATGTTTAATAAAATGACCTCAAGACTCTTAAACAAAGGTTGAACCAAAATTTAGTTTATTCAAAATCAAACTTTGAGTTATGACCATGACAAGAAGACATAAAAACCTATGAATTATGTAACCTATGACTCAAAAACATAACTAAAATGATTTTTTGACCCCTACAATTCTATGTGTTAACGTGAGAGGATAAAAAAATTTCCTCACAATCACTTGTACTACATTGAATTGATAGATACCTGTCTCTAATTGTGATATATGTTTTTGGATCACGCCCATCCATCTATGTTAGATGAATTTAGTTTGTCACTAGTTGTGCATTCTTCTACCCTTAACCTTATCTTCTTCATCCTTGGCTAGGATTCTGTTTTTCCTCCATCTCATGAGAACCCTGCTTCCTATGGAGAAGGTTTAGCCTTTGTTATCACACCCGATAACCAGACTTGGATTTTGTTGTTCCTCCATATCATGAGAACCCTACTTCCTATGGAGAAGGTTTATCCTTTGTTATCACACCTGATAACCCGATTATTAGAAGCTTCACTAGTGGAATTATGATTAGGCCATTCCCAAGTGATTGCATCATGGATCTAGTTTGGACAATGCCAAAAATAATGGCCACCAAGGCCTATGAATTTTTAGTTGTACCACCTTCCAACTAATCTAACTATTTATCAATCCTATCAAGAAGTTTAATTATAGGTTGAGACACCCAAATATTCAATCAAACTACAAACCAAGGAATCATATAGCTCTCTTGTAGCAATAATGAGCTCCTATTTCACCATGGACCTTATAAAAATTTTGAATTTTGTTGTCAAAAGAAAAACACATTTATCATCTCATGCAGTTATTTCATGTGTATATTCTACAAAATGGTTTGCAAAATAAGGATTTCACCATAAATCATAAAGGATTTAGATTCTTCTTCGAGCATAATAACATATTGAGTTGCCTTGATAGATTTTCTAGGTATCTCGTATTAATAGGTTGTCCACTCTTATTGGAATGTCACTTGTTTACTGCGCTTGTATTGGAAGGATGGCTTTGCAAATAAGAGAAGTATTGTTTTCGCTCGTGTGTATTTCCTTCATAAGAATGATATTTTTTATATTTACTATTGAATGTTGGAAGTGGCATTAACATAGTAGGGTACATATTTTCATTGCAATATGATTTTTTTTTATCCACATGTTTGCAAAATGATTATTTTGAATTCTTTTCAACAAGTAATTCTCTTACGAGATGGTTTAAAGGAAATTGTGACTTTGTTGTTAACTTTTTTCAAAATTTTCACTTGTATATATGTGTTGTGTTAAATATCAATTAGTATTTTTTGATAATTTCAATTGAATGTGGGAAGTGTCATTTAAAAAAAAAAAAAAAAAACTTATATTAGATATTTCAAGTAGAATCAAAATATATATGAATGTTTGTTTTATCAACACTTCATTTCAAGTAGAAATCAAAATACTATGTGCTTTACCCGGCCTCCATTACTTCATGAACAAAAAATTATCTCTCTTTCTTTAGAGTCCACCAATCTACATGCTTTAATCTACATAGTCTTCTATATTTCATGACATAAGTTTCCTAAGAAAAAACAATTAAATGCTACATAAACCTACTACAAAGACTAACTGGAACAAACATGAACAACAAACAACAATTCTCCTTTTTTAGAGTAGATTATAAACTTTATGGAGAAGCTTTTTCTCCTTATATTTAAAGTAACCAATAGACCAAGTCTCGAAGGGACAAAACTTCTTATGACAAATTGTATGCTTTCTCATTTAACTCCACGAAATGTAATCATAAAGATATGTTTTTTTACCTCTTTTATGTTATAAGGAATATGTTTTTTACCTCTTTGATGTTATCCATGATTGGAAGTGGGAGTGACATTAGCATACCAATTACATATTGTCATTGTCATATGATTTGTTTTATCCAAATAATTTGGAAAATGATTATTTTGAATTCATCTCAGAAAGTGGTTCTAGTGAGAGATGGTTTTAAAATTTTCATTTTAGATTGTTAATTATTTTCTATTATTTTACACTTTTAAATATGTATGAGTTTGTGTCAATAGTTAATTGGTTTTGATTATAGTCTTCTAGAATTCATGACATAAGTTTCCTAAGAAAAAACAATTCAATGCTACATAAACTTACTACAAAGATTAACTAGAACAAAAATGAACAACAAACAAAAATTATCCTTTCTTAGAGTAGATTATAAACTTTATGGAGAAGTTGTTTCTCCTTCTGTTTAAAATAACCAATAGACCAAGTCTTGAAGGGACAAAAATTCGTATGACGTCTTGAAGGGACAAAATTTCTTATGACAAATTGTATGCTTTCTCATTTAACTCCTTGAAATGTAATCATAGGGAACATGCTTTTTACCTCTTTGATGTTATCCATGATTGGAAGTGGGAGTGGCATTAACATACCAATTGCATATTGGCATTGTAATATCATTTGTTTGATCCAAACAATTTGGAAAATGATTATTTTGAATTCATCTCAGAAAGTGGTTCTAGTGAGAGATGGTTTAAGGAAATTTTCATTTTGGGTGTTAATTATTTTTCTAGATTTTACACTTAAATATGTGTGAGTTTGTGTAATTGGTTTTGCAGTATGAGGGTAATGATTCAAAGTTTTTAAACTTGTTTTTATTAAACATTGTTTGTGGGATCATGTTTGAAATTTTCTTTAAAAACATGTTGTCTCTGATTGTAGTTTACCTTTGTATGACATAGCAAGGAAAATTTTAGGAATAAAATTTTGTTATGGACTAATTTTCCTTGTTTTTGCCAAAATATATTTGTCAATTTCCATTTTTCCTAAAATGATGATTGGTCCAAATTTTATGGGATAAAATTAGTTTACTTTATAAAATCCTTAGGAACTTGAATGTTTTTACAAAATGTTGTCAAACATTTTACAATTTGTATATAAAGGACTAGTAAGATTAGCCAAATATTTCTACACTTTAAGATAAAATTTTCATCATTAAAATTTTCTTTGTGGCATAGTGGTAGAAACATTTTTCATTTCGTTAAATTTTAAATGGTTTTAGGTATTAGTTACTATAGTTAGTGAATAGAAATGCATCCTTCCTCTTCAAGTGACACCATTGGTGTTGCCATGGTTATTGGATGTAAGCTCAAAGCCCAAAATTCAAAGTTTATTCTTGCTACCATTTGAAGCCTCCTAATAAGAAAGTAACCCAATTGCTTAGCTCCCATTTTGTGTATTCTCCTTGTCGACCAACCAAAGTGCCTAACGTAAGTGATTTTTTTAATCTATGATTTTGTGTGCGAAAGGTATTTGCATTAGTTGTGCTAAAACATGGGTTGGTGGTTGAGTCTACCTTGCAAAGAAATAAATATCAAGTTTTTTACGACATTTTGTCTGTGGTTTTGTCCATCGTGTGGAATGTATTATTGAACTTGAAATTGGGATAGTTGCCATGATAACTTTTTTTTTCTAGGTAACTCCCTTGGGAAGCACTGGCCAGGCACTTCCCTCATTTCAAGGATGGCACTCAAAGTAAATCTAGATTTTGAAGGGCATATGGCCAATCAACAGGGGCATTAAACCATTACAATATAAATCAAATCACTAAAAGTAACACGTCCCAAAGGTTGGATTTGAACATGGCTGGGGAGGTTAATGAAAGTATCCCACCCAACCCGCTGAGCTACACCCACTTGATTGTTCCCATGATAACCTATCCTTACAAGTATGCTTCTTTTTTTAACAATTAGATACCTAAATTGGAAATTATTATAAATTTGAGCTATTACACCAAACAAAACAAAATCCCTAAGCATCCCCTTCGATGTCAATTATAATATATTGGATCATTTTAGACATGCGTAGATTATAATGTTCATAATTTGATCACGGCGTATTTATGAGGGAATGAAATAAAACCCATGGATTTATAATGTTAACACATAGACACAGTGAACAATAAAAGATATCTGATAAAACTTGACTTATATTAAATAAAATATGTTGAAAACTATAAAATGCATACTTGAAAACAAGCTTGCTGAGATGGTGTGACCCATCTCGAGAGATGTGGCGGATATGCTCATTCACTGCAAGAATGTGAGTACAATGAGGCTTTGAGGCATTTTTACAATAAACATGAATTCCAAAACCTTGTACTTCTAAAAACCTAACCCTACGAGATATGAAGCAAAGAAGTCATGTGGACAGACAGGGTAAGAGTTGAAGTACATCAACACTGGGGTGGTAACTTTTACATATGATCTTTGTTTAGAGTACGCGATAGTCGTTGGAAGGTATAGGTGAGAGATTTAGGGGTCTCAATCAAATCCCTTTTTTTAATCAGCGGTGTCGATCATGAAAATATGTCATTCGGGCCCTCAAATGACCCGAGGATTAGGGCTACTAAAATTGTAAATTGCCAAAAAACTATTTTTGAGCCAGTTGGACAAGGTACATGGCCACCAAGATCTCTTAGATCAATCCTCCCCTTAGTAATCGAACAATCCATTCGTTAGTTTCCCCATCAAATGGGGAAATTTGTGTTGAACTTGACTTGTGGTGAGCCACTTGCCTTGGTCTTGAGGAATTGCTTTGACAACCGATAAAGTTGGATCCTCATTTGGTGGAGTGCTCTTGACCTATGTCCACAATCGGATGGAGTGGATTCTTGTTGCATCTGCGGTCCCGAGGGGGTTGAGCTCCCTATTGGTGGTGCACCTGTTATCTCGAGGTGTCAATAATGGTGTCTCACAAAATTCGAAGGAGGTCCACGGTAAGCTGGAAGGTGCAAGCCAAGGAGAGGAAAGGTTGAGCTCAAAATGAACATCACCACAACCTTGGTTATGGTAGATCAATAACAAGTGGGCCGAAGCTTTGATGAGGCATTGTAAAAGGCATATCCTACGCAAGTGCAACCAAACTTTGTCTCCCACATTAAACTTATGTGGCACCCGGTGTTGATAATGGTGTTGCTTGTACTTGGCATTGGACTTCTATAAAATATCCTAAATCTATTGGAGGATGTTTTGGATCTGCTCAATGAGTCAGGTGGATTTTTCAACTTTTGTTGGAGCATGCAATGAGTCTGCCTAGGTGGTCAGAAGGGGTAGTGCAACATGGGACCCAATGGTTGAAATCAACCCACCTAAAGGGGTTGTGGTTAGTTGAGATATATATGTCTATTGTAGATATGTTGAACATAGGAAAGACTTCGGGGTTAGCAGGGAATTGGCTACTTGGCGCCAAGATGTGCATGATCATCACGGTTGATGACCTTTATTTGTGTCAGGTCAGGGTGGAAGAAGGCTGATGGAATTGGTGAGCTTGGGTGTCCGGCGGTGACCAAAGAGCTTGACCAAAATGTGTTGAGGAACCCGGTATCGCGATATGAGATATTGGTTTGTGGGATCCCAAAGTGTACCACACTCACTCAAAGAAGGACTTGGCCAGGTGGCCTCCACTATGATGTTCTTCTTACAAGACGTGAGGATGGCCATCTTCAAAAAAAAATTCAACAAAAAAAAAAAACATAGTCATTTCCCTCTTGGTGGACCCGAAGTCCCAACATATGAATCCATTGAGATGGATCCATAGGCCCTGTCAAGAGTAGAAGTAGGAGTAGCCACTTTCTTAGTGGTTGGTTTGGCTTAGTGAAGGTAGTCGCGAGGACGGATATACTTGTTGACATCACAATGAAGTTTGATAGTATAAATGTCCTTTTATCTGCCATTTTCATGAAGTATCATACCACGGTATAGTGGGCTTTCCCAATCTTTTCTTGCTCTCTTGATGGAACACGTAGATGGCCCATATGGCACAACAACTTGTCCTGAATATGGAAATGAGTGATAGTTGTGTTTGCACCTAACATATGGTAGGTGTTGGTGGGGATTAGGATATGTCTCATAGAGATTGGGAGACCATATATGAGTCTCATGGATGCAAAGTCCTATCCTTGTGGTGAGTGTGGCTCTGGCCGGAGGCAATTTTGAGAAGCGTTATTTCTGGCACTCCTTGTTTTATATGTTGAGGAATTGGAGCTAGCACCAAATATGTGAACCACTTGATGGCACTCATTCTACAATCTTCCTTATTGTATCATGAGCTACGTGACTTATGATCGAGTGGATGATTGTCTCCTTCACGAGAATAAAATGCCTCCACTGGTTGTAGGCTTGCACAATGGAGTAAATTTGTATTTTTTCATAAGTAGGGTACTTATAGACAACATCTAATAGTGTCTCACTATAATAGGCCACAAAATTTCCATGTTGAGTGAGAACAACACAAACAATGTAGTCTGAAATATCTCTCTCAATATCAAAAGCTATTTGCAGATCGAGTAAGGAGAGCACCAGGGCTGAGCACAAACACTGCTTTAGATCATCAAATGCTTTATGTTGGGACAAGCCCACACAAATGTTTCCTTACCACCACCTGTAGTTTACTTGTCTGAGGGCCCATGAAATATAGAAGAATCCCAACATGAACTGCCGATACCAGAAATTGTAAGGCCTAAGAGCTATGAAGCTTCGGTGAGGGTGGTTGGGGCTAGATAGTTATGGATGACTTGGATATTGGTTGGAATCAACATGTGCATCATGCACATCAACAATGTAATACAGATGCTGGACCACTGTCCGTAATGAAGGAGAATTTTTCTAAGTTGGCGCCACCTTAGCTTGTATTGTTTCCGAGTGTGTAGAACACATTTGGGTATGCTACAAGTGTTAAGCTAAGTCTTTGTTGTAGATGAGGATGTCATCCAAAATCTGAGAACCATAGAAAATTAGTGAAAGATGACCCCAGATATCATCCATCCATCATCCTCAAGAAAGTTGTTGGGGCATTTGTCAAACCAAGGCATGACCAACCATTCAAAATACCTTCTTTTGACTTGAAGAGTTTTTCATACATATGTTTGTTCTATTGGGACCTGATGGTAGCCAGACTTTGGATCAATCTTCTTGAAGTATTTTCTGTGGAACCCTAATTATCTTCTTGATTGAGAGGTCTTTGTTTTTAGCTATTTTTATACCCTTGAAGACTTTACACCACGGAAGAATGTACACTCCACTTGGGGGACTGCAGAGGGGGGTTACACCCTCTACGAGGTCCGGAGGAAAGCGGGCCCCCAAAGGAAAAAAATTGTATTGTAATTTCATTGTAAATCTAGACCTGGATTCATTATAAGGTCCACTGGTCAGCCGATGCAGAAATTATGTTAGAGTTTTACATATTGCAGCTATATCATTGTGAATATTGTATTCTAAGATAGAGGCATGTGAGAGAAAGAAAAGAGATTCTGATGGGTTTTGTTGTAAGTTGTAGCCCTTCATTTGTTGGATAATAATAGCCAAATGAGACTGGCAGCAATTCTCATTGGGCGTAGCCTACAACACGGGTGGGCTCCCTTATATCTGTGTCTCATTGTATTGTGTGTATCACGTGTTTTATTTCCATATTTGTTTTATTTTATTTTTATTTTCCAATGGTTAATACTCCGCAACCGAATTCTAACTTGGGAATACCTAAGGAAAAGAGGATTCACAGTTCCAGTGGGAATGGTGGAAGATGGAAAGTTTAAATTCGGCCCAATGGCCAAAACTACCAATTATGGAAGATGCAAATGGAAGATTATTTATATTAAAAGGATCTATTTTTACCATTGGATGGAATAGAAAAGTCAAGCCATGCAGGACAAAGAATGGGAGGTTCTTAATGATACTAGGAGCGATACAGTTAGCAGCAGTGCGTCGATGGCTTTCAATATTTCAAACAAATACAACAAAAGAATTAATGGATGGCCATTGGATAAACTATATGAAAAACCCTCGACGCCCGATAAGGTATTTCTAATGAAGATATTATATAATATGAAGATGAAGGTGGTTTGTTGTAGATCATGTAAATGAATTTTATACAGTTACTAATCAACTAAGTTCTATAAAAGTGGACTTTATGATGAGGTCGGGCTCTTCTAATCTTTTCTCATTGCCAAAAAACTGGAACAACTTGATCATGGTTGTAATTAACTTTGTCTCTCGTTCAAACAATTTAAAATTTTATTGATGTTGTTGGTGTTATCCTTAGTGAAATCACGACCAACCTGGGGTGGTTATCGGGTATGTGTTAAACATGGAAGCGAGGCTCAAAAGGATAGAGGAAGGGATAGGGGAGCAGGTAGAGATTCCTAGGAAGGAAGCGGAGATCAAATCCATATTTGGAAAAGATAGAGTGTTGGAATTGTGGGAAGAAAGGACATCGAAGAAAGACTACAGAGCTCCAAAAAAAAAGATATAGTAAGCGGGGAGGAGAAAAATGGGGAAAGAGAAAATGTAGCAACAGGGTGATGTGTGTTACTGGAAAATGATTTGGTCTTTGTAGATAATATTATGAGTCTTGGGTAGTAGATTCGAGGACTTCATTTCATGCATCCCGCACCCCATAGGAAACATTTTATAGATTATGTTCAAGGTTATTTAGGACAAGTTCATTTGGGTATTTTCCATGCAAAATTGTTGGAATGGGAAGGTAAAAATAAACAAAGCAATGAAACCAATGGTTGTTGAAAGGAGGAAGACATGTTGTTCTAGATCTAAGGAAAATATAATTTCTTGCTTGGGGGTGGTTGGAAAGTGAAGGTTGTATATCCATGTTAAAAAAAGTAAGGTGTGGAAGGTCTCACCAATGATCATTTGGTGATAGCAAAATGAGAGGTAAAATTTACATTGTATTTATGTACTTGTAATGCCGACTCTTCTATATCTTTAGCTTCTAGATGAATGGATACAACTCTTGCATGGCATCACTTAGGCTTGGACCGTTGAGTGAGAAGGGTATGCAGATTTTTCACAAAAGAAATTTGTTTCAGATCTTAAACAAATTGAATTTGGACTTCATGGAGAGCATTGTGTTTATGGAAAGCGAAAGAGAATTGATTTCTTAGAGTTAGAAAACAAAAGAGTGAAGGTTAGAGCTTGTGCATACAGATGGGCTGTATCATTTTCTTGGTGGCTCTCATTATTATGTTACTTTTATTGATGATGCAACTAGAAAAACTTGAGTTTATTGCATTCTACAAAAATATGATTAGGATTTTTGTACTTTTAAGAAATGGAAGATTTGGTTGAGAATGAAGGACAGGGAAAAAGGTTGAAGTGTCTCAGATCAGACAATGGAGAATTGAATATTGTAGAAAGGAGTTTGATGAATTATTGTTCATACCATGGGATTCGTGAAATAGTTCCAGGAACACCACAAGAAAATGGTGTGTCAGAAAGGAAAGGATGAATGGGACAATCATGGAGGTGTGTGCAAGGAGTATGATATTACGTATTTGGTTTTCCCTTACAGTTCTAGGAAGATGTTGTGAATATTGTTATTTACTTAATAAACAGAGGACCTTCAAGCTCTTTGGATGGTAGGAATTCCAGGGGAGGCATGGACAGGTAAAAGGTAAACTATTGTTTTTTGAAGACTTTAGTTTGTGAATCATTTGTCCATATTGATAAAGAGAAAATAGAACAAAGCTTGAAGTGCAATCCAAGAAGTGTACCTTTATTGGATACTGTGTTAATGATTTTGGTTATCACTTATGGGATTATGAAAATAACAAAATCATTAGAGGTAGATATTTCATATTCAATGAGAGGTCATGTACAAAGATCAGTTGCAGGGAAAAGAAACAAGAAAAGAAAAACCAAGACACACAGTGCTTGATGAGATCACTGAAAAAAAAATTCAAAGGTACCAAAATCTAAATGTACAACAAAAGGATCAGCAGGCCTCAAACTCCTGCAAGTGTTGTAGAGAATATACCAAGTTAAGTAAGACCCCATGAATGATACTCTCATTCATTGTATTATTATTGTTGATTGATTCTAGTGAACCGAGAGGTTATGAAGAGGCAATGCATGTAAACACTAAAAATAAGTAGAGGAGCAAGGCATGAAGAGAAAATGGATGGATACTGTGTTAATGATTTTGGTTATCACTTATGGGATTATGAAAATAACAAAATCATTAGGAGTAGATATTTCATATTCAATGAGAAGGTCATGTACAAAGATCAGTTGCAGGGAAAGAAACAAGAAAAAGAAAAACCAGAATACACAGTGCTTGATGAGATCACTGAAAAAAAAATTCCAAAGGTACCAAAAAATCTAAATGTACAACAAAAGGATCAGCAGGTACGTCAAACTCCTGCAAGTGTTGTTAGAAGATATACCAAGTTAAGTAGACCCCATGAATGATACTCTCATTCATTGTATTATTTATTGTTGATTGATTCTAGTGAACCGAGAGGTTATGAAGAGGCAATGCATGTAAACACTAAAAAGAAATGGGAGCAAGGCATGAAAGAGAAAATGGATTCCTTGGTAAATAACCAGACCTGGGACTTGGATTAGTTTTCTACAGGAAAAAGAGCATTGCGGAATAAATGGGTTTACAAGTTGAAAGAAGAACATGGA
>SNQJ01S0145101.1:11342-23933 GCA_010110895.2 Picea sitchensis
ATATGCATGTGCATTGTCCTTCATGTCCAAATACATTTATCAATCTTGCGGTCCAAAACCCATGACTAGGGTTGACATCAATGACAACAACCAATCTTCCAACACATATCACCTCATATTTTTTCCCTAGAGTATCTATGCCAAAGACTTCCAACTGACCAACTGGATTTCATATCCAAAAATCAAAATTCCTCTTTTGTTTTATCTTATTAGGTCTTCTCTTTGATTGTAAAGCATAGGTCTACTATAAATTTCATTTCTAAAGGGAAATATTTGGAAGTATGATCCTAATCATTAGTGTCAAAGTAATGCATAGCTCTGAATTATGCACCATATATTCATCAGTATAACCCTAAAATTGAGAAAACGACTAGTAAAAATACTTGGAAAGAGGTGCAATCTTTATTGAGATTACAAGTGGTTGGCATCAATTCCAATGTTGGGCATATATTGAAGAAATACCTAGAAATGGAACATATTCCAACTGTTGTAGACCTTAATGGTGGTGTAATTGAATCAAGTCAAGTATCTAGTATCTCTGAACACAAAAGTGTTGTTGTAGCATGTTCAGTTGGATAAAGTTTAGCAGGACAACAAAAGCAGAATATGAAAAGAACATCAAAAGGTTCAGAAGTTCCTGAAGCAAAAAGAGTAAAAATCCAAAAAGGTGATGCAAAGCTTGATGATGTTGCTCATAATACTTCTAAGGAGATTGCACATGAATATTTTACTGAGCAATTTGAATCTTTACTAGAATATTTGCAGCCTAAGAAATCAAGTGAGCCTATGTTAGTCATCACATCTATTCTTATGCCAGTTGCATCGCATGCAATTGCTAAAGGAGAATTTGAGACATCCACAAAGCCCCAACCCAGAGCAGCGATAAATTTTCATGTATCCAGTAGTGAAGACACCCAACAATTGAAGTTAAGTTATGGATCTAAATTGGATTCAAAATATTTTGGAGCTCCTAGATTTCTGGCATCAACTGACAGAGAAAAAAACAAATGCAATCTATTAGTGCTACAACCATTATACTACAAAGGTGCCAGAGCACTTTGAAGACAAAACCATATATTTACATGTATATTTAAGTCAGGTTAATGGTGTAGATATGGTATAATGGCACATACGGACTAGATATATGGTATATCGAAGATTAATCGAGTCTAGTGTTAATGTGAAGAAGTTGCAGACTTTGGAAAGCAAGCTAAATCTACAACTTAAAAATGAAAATATCATCAACATAGTCAAATGTTGCTAGAGTCAAATAGATGTAAAATAATATGTTGACCTCTCTAATCCAATCAAGAGTAGTGAAAATATCAAAGGGATAATTGAAGCAAATGATGTAGATATCAATATTTTAAATTCGAAGCTCAAGATTCCTCAAAGTGAATTAGTTGAATCCAAAAAATTGATTGATGCTTACCAGTAAAGAGACTTATTGGCATCAAATAATGGAAGATTGAGGGAAATTAATGTAAAACTAACCACAAAATTGGAATACCTCGAAAAACAAAAATTCAAAGTGTCAAAAAATCTATATGTTGCAATAGAAAAATTACATAAAGAAATGGTAGAAAAGTCTTCCCAATGTAAATCATTATCCGAATTTTTTGGCGAAAATGTCAATAAGACTTGTAATATTTCAAATAATGAAGAAACTGTAGATGGTTTATTATAGAAATCTTCAGCGGAAAACTCTTATGTGGTTGACTTGACTAACCAAATCAAAGAGTTGAAGAAGATGCTTGTTGATATAGTTGAAGGGACAAAGAAAGAAAAGGAAGAAAAATTAAAGGAATTAAGAGATCGAGTAAAATCAAAGAATGAAGAGACTTGTGTGCTAATTATTTCTCATGATGGATTGAAAGAATTATTCATGGAAAATCTTAATCATATCTCAGGAAGAAAGTGTCTCATTGAGGCCAAACATAAAATTTGGGATAAGATCATAGAGAAGATGCAGGATTTTAGACCTCATTTTGAACTTTTTCATCACTGTGAAGTTGTTGTCATTGCTAAAACACAGATTGAAATAAAAATAAGGTTACCTAAAATGAAAACAAAGGCCAAAGAAAGTGAGAAAGTAGTCTTATTTCTCAATTCTCTATTGGATAAATCTTATATGGTTTACCATCCTGTGGACACATGAATTCTAGATGTATCCAACTCATGCTTATGAAATTGTCTTACCTGCTTGTAGTGGTGATTTGGATTCTATTGATTAGGATGAAAATATCTCATTTGGAACCCAAATTATAAACTCCTTGTTGCGTGATTTTTCAGTATGTATTCTAGTCAAATATTTATCTTGAACAAAACCACCAATTCCTTATTATTTACTCACAAAACTTGAGATTTCCTTGAGAAGAATGCTTTGTCATAATATTCCTTTAGGAGAATAATGGAATAAGATAATGTGTTTCAAGTTTAAAACTATGTTATAGGTTGTGAATGACTATCAAAGAAAAGAGTTGTCGTTGAAAGAAAAAGAAGATATTCTAACGAAGCATAAAGACATGTCAACAAAGGAAAAATGAATCATCATAATTAAAGGAAAAGAAACTATGTCATCAACAAATAAGAAGACGTTGTCCATCCAAAAGTCAAATATTTAAATTATGCTTGGTAAGAACATCTTCTTCCCTGGTTTGCTTAGGATAATTTATTATGTTGCTTCTACAGTCACGTGTTATGTGCCCGTAGTTATTGCACTTATAACATTAATTATTGTAATCAAGCAGGGGAGAAAATGAATTGTATTTTATGTTAGCAAACCCATGGGAACTTATGGTTTTTTTGCTCACATAATCATCCTTTGAGGTCTTATAAGAACCTCTATTTATATCTCACATGATCACTTTTTTCACAAGCTCTACAATCTATTGACTTATGACCAAAATTATTGCAAGAAAAACAATAGTCAAGAAATAGATTTATGTATTGGTTTGTGAAAGGCCTTCTTGGTGGAACAACTCTTTTGAACTCATTCTTGTTATTATTGTGAGAAGACTTAGGTTTCTTATGGTTATCATTACCTTTCTTGTTGATTATTTCATTGTTGATGGAGCCTTTGAGAATATTTCCATATCTTTTAGACTTTTCTTCATTTTCCTTTTCTGATGGCTTTGTGACCTTAATGCTTGCATGGGTATTTTGATTTTGGTCGTAGCCAAGATATGTCTTGATGAATGGTGACCTTTGGAAACTAAGAATATTATCTAAGATTTCAATACTCTTTCCAAACTTCAAGCTTCTATTCAACTAATCGATTGTTTTCTCTATTTCCTTTTCTAAGAAAATTATTTCAGCCTCTAGCTTCTTGCAATTTTCTTCCTTTTCTTTAAGTTAGATTCTCACCACTTTTTCTATCCTTTTTTCATCTTCTAGTTGATTCTTCGGAATGATAATTTTATTCTCTATTTCTTCAAGATCGTGATCCTCCTCTTCATATTTCTGCAATTTCTCTTTCTACTTCTTTTTCTTAAGCTTGTCTATTTTTTCTAAGGCATTGACGAGTTTTTCTTCAAAGTCTTATTCTTCTTAATATGGTTTTTCTTTCTTATTATCTTCATTTTATTCATCATCAGGCTTTGTTTCCATGGTTTTGGAGAGAGAATCTTCTTCTTCATCACTATCTTCCCTTTCTACATATGGACACTTAGTAGAAAAATGTCCTTTTCTACCACACTTAAAGCATTTGAAGGGTTGTTTACATTTGTATTTCTCACAAATTAATCTATTTCTCCCAAATTGTGCTTTCTTTGTCCCTGATTCACAGCTAGAACAATCATCAAATCTCTCTTCATAAATTTTTTGTAGCTTGTCCCAAATTTGTTTAGTTGATGTACACTTCATTACCTTGACAATCTCATAATCCGATAGGCCACTCGAGATGGAATCTGTTGTTTTTGCATTGTTTTCACCTGGATCCTTCTCAACTTCATCTGTATAACATGTTGTGATTATTTATTCCCAAATACCAAACCCAATGGCCTAAAAATATATCTTCATCCTTATACTCCATGATGCATAGTTTGTTCCATCAAAAAAAGGAGATGTTTTTGTAAGGAAGCCTTCCTTACAATCCATATGTGCTCAAGATCTGTCTTCCAATGGTTAAATTGTTTCTAATGGAACCTACTCTTATACCAATTGTTGAACGTATCCTTATACTGAGGGGGGGGTGAATCAGTATACAATATTTTTTACTTTATTTAACTATTCATCAATCATTCAATAGCTAAAAAACAATAATCACATATGAATTCAAATCACAATGCACAGAATTTAACATGGAAACCCAATTGAGAGAAAACCATAAAAAATATATTTATAAATTTTTGTAGGCACTAACCTATTGTTACATATAATGTAGGTACTAACCTGCTGGAGACACCAATATCCTTAACTGAGCATCAACTCAGCAAGATGTATGCACCAACCTATTGGAGACTCCATTCTCCTCAATTGAGCATCATCTCAATAAGATATGTGTAGACACCAATCCAACATCTTCGTACACAAAGTACTTCTGAATTCACTTGCATGCTTCATTCCACAAAAAATACTCCACACCCTAGCAAGCCTCATAGCATCATTCCAAGAATGTAATCACTGACGACGACATCCACTAATGGAAAAATCCACTAAGGACAACATCACAACCTCAAAACAGTGCACATGGAAACATCACATACCTTTAGTCCTTCATAGTGCACATTGAAAATAAGAAAGACCTCAAGAAAATCCCTTAGACTTCTCTTGCACACCTTTAGATCCCAAAAAGACACCCCAAATCCTTTAGCACACCTCAGATAACTTTTGTGCACCTTAGACTTGATATCTTGCTTGGTTTCCCTACAAATGAGAAAATCTATTATGTGTTTATAGTAAATTTGTCCCCACTTTCAGGGTTGACCTATAAAGACAGGTTGAGCCGACCTCAATTTTTTGGCTAGATTGTCGGATGGAAAAATTCATATCTCCTCATTCCTAGGGAGTTAGAAGGAATTCCATATACCATTGGAAATGTCTTGGAATAAACATTCCAACCATATAATTGTTTCTCCCATTTGAGCTAGGCATGTACGGTAAAAATGCATTCAAATATAGGGTATCCAAATTGATCATCAAAAATCTTCTTCTTCAGTAGCATCAACTACATCATCTCTCAAAGCCATACTCCATTTGAGTAATCGGGCATGATGTTGAATAAGTCACTCACTCCAACTGCAATTGTTGCAACTGGCATTTTCGGTTTTGGATTGGAATTTCTCTTGGGTATGGTTTGGACTTTCTACTTGGTACGCTAACCCTGGAAAGAGATATTATACCTTGATTGGTTATTGGTTCTAGGGTTTTCTTCCAGAATTATTCTCTTTGTCAAGGTTAAGGTGCTCGGGGGTGGCTTCGGCCTATGGTTGGGTGACAATATTGTTATATTGTCTATGGTGAAACGAGCACACTTACTTTTCTAACAATTATTACATGTATTACACGAAGTATTCCACCGCAATGATCACCACATGCATGAAAAATATAGTGGCTCATATCATATTTATATAAATGCAATGACATGAATAAGGAACTCTCTATAGAGAAACGAGCCCAAGGTGTGAGGACAAAGGAAGCAATCCATGTTAAGTTTCACAGATTCCTCCTTGAGTAGAATGAGAGAAGTTCCATAGGGTCTATGTCCCACTGAAGAGTGAAACCACCATGATATTCCATCTGGGAGAGTTAGTTCCCTTGTCATGAAGAATGAAACCTGCAAAATGGGGGCATCGAACCAGCAAAAACTTTTACAAGTAGGAGGCGTTAGGATTAAAACCCTACTAGGATCAATAAGTAAACAATGCCTAGGAAAGGATTGGCTTAATGACCTAGGTGGATATCGGTGGCCACCCACCTATTCTACTGGCTCGAAAAACAATTTTCCACCTTGGCATTTTTTCGACAGTTTTTGGGTTCCAAACATTTGGGGTCGTTTTGAGGCCCTAAATGATGATTTTGGGGATTTGGGGCCCATGCGAATGTTAAAGGCACTAGCATGGGCTAGTTGAAAATCGTTCTTCTCGGTTAGACCTTTCTAACGGTGTATCAAGCGCCCAAAATAGAGATTGTATGCAAAAGTTACATCTCGGGGAAGTTGACGTATCAACTACCCCCATCGGGGCCCGCAAACCTTTTGAATTTTCATCTTCCGAGGTTAGGGTTTTGGATTTTAATTATATTAAAAATTCCTTTGGAGCCTCATTGTAACAATCATCTTCTTGTGAATGTGAGTAGTTGTCACATTTCTTCTCAGAGATAAGCTACCACCACTCTAGCGAGTCTTTCACTCTGTATTTTTACAGTGTCTATACATTTCGCTCATTAATATAAATTGTGTATTACTGTATCTCTATAGTTATGGTTGCATCTCTGATATATTTTTGTTATATTATTGGATATTCGAGATATCTCTGTACATTTATTTATTATATCTCCTCTCTCATGTTGTGCTGAAAATAATTTGGATCAGTGGTATCAAAGCAGGTTGCTCTTGATCGTTTTTCAGTGCATGTCCCTGACGAGGTCCGAGTATAGAAAGTTGGGTCTCGAGATTGTCTCTCTTGAAGACAATCTCTCTCACACACCCAATAAACCCTCCATGGTAGAAGAAAATAAAAACGACAGAGCATACGATTCTATTAATTTGTTGCTTGAGCAAGCTCTCACGCGACAAATGGACGAAATGATGGAGAATTTTTCTCACATCCTTCAACACCTACCAATAGCAGCAGGCGCGTCTGCATCAAGCAACCACTTTCTAGGCACCTCGCCTTTCAAGGTACAAGTTAATTTTGATATTCTCGTATTTGAAGGACAGATAGATGTGGATGCCCTGGAAAAATGGTTAAATCTGCTAGAAGGTTATTTCTTTGTTCATAATTTATCTAACAGGGAAAAGATCACCTTCGTACTCCTTAAGACTCTCCCCCATGTCAAACATTGGTGGGAAAATTATTGTGAGCAAAGTTCCATAGAGGAGTCTGGAATATATGGGGTTGAGCCCACTTGGGATTTTTTTTTGGATGCAATCAAGGAACAATATTACCATGTTGGCAACTATGACGACCAGTAAATGAGATGGACCACTCTGCAGCAAGAGAGGGGCCAAGCATTTTTAGAGTTCACCAATACCTTCCATACCTTTCGTACCAAGTTGGGTATCAAAGACTCCTAGTGACATCTGGTTCTGAAATACCATGGGGCTCTACACAGATACATCCAAACTGAAATGGATTTTATGGACATCTCATCACTGGGCGTTGCTTATCGATATGTTGTTAAAATCGAGCAGAAATTTAAGCACCAGAACAAGTGGGAGTTCGGGTCTGCAAATCCGCAACAACCAAAGTATGGTAAAGATAGCCCTAATAACCAGCCTTCAGAAAACTAGTCCAAGCCACAGAAAAAGAAGGGTAACAGAAAGACGAACAAGGACACTGGAAAATGGTGTGATTTCCACAAAATCCCATGGCACAACATCAATTAATGTCACTCAAAACACTCATTGGTGGTCTAGATCAAAGATAAGGAGTTGAACCCTGATTCAGAATCTGATTCAGAAAATAATGGTAGAAGACAAATCATCGACGAAGACCCCACTACTATTGTCGTGACTGCAACAATTCAACCAGAAGAACCAGCAGATCCTGAAGAGAAGGAGTGCCTTTTTCATTCACATATGTGGATGAATGGGACACCACCGCATTTTATTGTTGATAGCGGAAGCTAGAAGAAACTCATCTCAGCATAGGTCTTCAAACAGTTGGGATTGTCGACAACACCACACTCACAACCATACAACATTGGGTAGCTTCACCAGGGACAAGATCTTCGTGTCATCTAGCAATGTCGATTGTCATATAGCATCCATCCCTTCAAGGATGAGGTATTATGTGATGTTGCCTTGTTGGATGCATGTGATGTTCTCTTGGGCCAACCATATATGTGGAAGCGCCATGTTGTTTATGAGTCTCGACCCCATAGTGTCAATGTTACTCTGGGGGGTCATCTCTACATAATACCAGAGGTAGTTCCAACTATTGTCCCACCTAAATAGTGTCGCAAGGTAGTATATCATACAACAAAATTTAGCTTCTTCACAATCTATTTAAAAGGTGAATAGAAGGACATTGTAACCACTGAAGCCTCAGTCCAAGCACCTTTTATCCAACAGAAGCAGATCAACAAGATTACAACAAAGAGCAAATATTCCTTCTGCACACATTCATCTCAGGTAGCCTAACTTTTTAAAAAGTTCCAACCCCGCCAGCAACAGGTTCATAACAGTCTTCAACAAGCTAAGCAGCGTGACTTTTCCAACAAGGCAAGTAGCTCACCAAGGTTCAAGTTCAGTAAACGCTTCCCCCTCTCCCCTGAAAACTCAACGCAATGGAGACCATTTCTTCCTAAGGAGGGAGGATTTATCCAAGTGGATATCAGTGGCCACCCACCTATTCCACTAGCTCGAAAAACAATTTTCCACCTTGGCAGTTTTTTGACAGTTTTTTGGGTTCCAAACTTCTGGGGCCATTTTGAGTCCCTAAACGACGTTTTTTGGGGATTTGGGGCCCAAGTGATTAGTGAAGTGAGCCAGACAAAAATCTTTCTTCTCAGTTAGACCTTTCCAATGATGTATCAAGTGCCCCAAACGAAGATCATATGCAAAAGTTACGCCCCCGGGAAGTTGACGTATCAACTACCCCCATCAGGGCCAACAAACCTTTTGGCTTTTCATCTTCCAGGGTTAGGGTTTTGTATTTTACTTATGTTAAAAATTACTTTGGAGCCTCATTGTAACAATTGTCTTCTTGTGAATGCGAGTAGCCATCACATCTCTTCTCATAGATAAGCTACCACCATTCTAGCGAATCTTTCACTCTGTATTTTTACAGTCTCTGTACATTTCGCTCATTAATAGAAATTTTGTATTATTGTATCTTTGTGGTTATGGTTGCATCTCTGATATATATATGTTATATTATTGGATATTTGATATATCTCTGTACATTTCTTTATTATACCTCCGCTCTCATTTCATGCCTAAAATAATCTGGATCACTTAACTTTCCAAAATTGACTAACATCGATGGAAAATGGAGGGTCAAAATCGTTGCTCTTAGAAAGACAAGAATTTGAAATTCCCTTTATAGGGTGCAATTTGATCGAAGATAACTCCAAACTAGCATCGTGCATTGTGGTGCAAAATACATCAAAGGGAAAAGTTGTGGGTTTAGACACACATAAGTTCTAACGTGCAGACGACGAGAGTAAAGATAAGGTAGTACTCATTGTCGAAATTCAGAAGAAGGTTCATCTGCATTAGTGGCATGGAGGTATTCCTCTATCTACAATTTTCTCTGCTAACTTGAGTAGTTATGAGCTTGCCACAACGTTGATAAAGAACCTAGTCTAACTTTGTTTTCCATAAGATATCATATAATTGAACGAGTAGCATGCACCACCAATTCAGATACAAGATTTTCAACTAAGGGCGTCAACTAATCTATTGGAGCCACCACCAAAGTTCGTTCCTAAAGTGCCAATAGACTCAGTTCATGTAGCACCATCACCACCAACACAACTAAACACTCATGAGCACATTTATTGTAAATTTTGGCATTTTCAAAGTTTTGAAATTTTGTCCAACTCCAAACACCCTCTTCTTTGGATGAGGAAGGATTTGAGGGTGGGGGGGATGTTGGAGGGTCTAGTCGACTAGGTCAATCAATTGACCAAGGTAATATGTTAGTCGACTATAGAGATAAGTCGACTAAGAAATTGAGTAGGTTGACTGACTAGGTAGTTAGAGTAGTGATAACTACCTACTATTGATATTGATGTATAAATAGATGTGATTATGAAAGTAAAAGAGAAGAGTGGTGCTTAATTGTTATAATAATAAAAGACTACCTATTATTAGTTCCACTGCTATTTTTCTCCTCTATCTCCATTATTATGTGTATGTGCACTACTAATGGATTTTCTCTTATAATCCATTATATTACAACACATTTCATAAGTTTGAATCTGAGTTCTATTCAAAATTTAGGCTTGTTTCAAAATGAACCTAATTTTGTGATCGTTCGCTCCCTTGAGATCTTTATAGGCATGAGATTATTATTTTTAAAGGTCCAATTTGACCTTTTCGTGGTTTGATTTGAGTTTTATTTTCACAAATATTTAAAAAAGTGTCTCTAATCACCATGCTTGAATGCATCCTAATTAGATCCATTGATTGGACCTTTCCCAAAAGATCATAAGATACAGAGTTCTTTGAAAGGCTTGAGCTCTAAAGTTCAATCGTGGCTGATTTTATTTGTTGTCTCGATCTAAGGAAAGACCTCGACCATCTGCTCGACATGATCCACTGATCAGGCCTTACCAGATATGGTCGTTGGTCATGTCCACGGAAAGTGGTCCATTATATATATATATATCTGTATGTATCATAGTTATACAAGAACTGCGCTTGGCATTTTCAACATCTCTAAAACTCGTTCGTGACATTTAAGGAGTTTGAGAACTAGTAGGGAACGTCTCCAATTAGTTGGGAACTGTTTTGGGAGCTTCAACATCAAGAAAATGGGAGTTGAGATTTAAATTAAAATGTATATATTTTTATTCCATTATTACAAATACATAATTTATTACAAATATTTTCATTATATTTATTTAAAATACCAAGCAAAGATTAAACTACACTAAATATTATTTTAAAAATTATTGAAGTAAATTTTTTTAATACTACTCACTTTATAGATGTGGATATGAAAAAAATTTAATACATGTGTATTTAGCCTAGACTAAACATGAACGTAGAATAAATCAATACCCTATCCAATGATCGTTATTCAATTCGGGATTTAAGTTGTATGAAATATAACGACTAGTTGCATTTCCAAAAGATCTAAGGGAATATGTGAAAAAGATCTGACGGACGATATGGTTTAGAGTTTAAACATGCTTGAGATTTAATACTTTTTCACTGCGTGAATAATCCAATGGTCTGTACATATTAGATCTAATGGTGGAAAACTCTCTTTGGTATAGAAACAATTCTAGGTTTATTTAGATTTAGTCATATGAAATATTCCATAAACCCATTAAACCACTTCAAATATCATGGTTGAGTTTTCATTTTGGTTTCATTTATTGTCATTTCTTTGTCATAAATATGATGTGATCTTATGGGATACGATCACATTAACACAATAATTATCACATGTGTATGAAAAATTCATTGGTTTATTATATAAAATGATAAATAAACTCATCACTTGCCTTCACATTTCCATAAGCCGAAGCATTTGAGGTGTTCGTTGATAACTAGGAATAGACTCAGTGATTTGGTATTTAGAACCGATAAGTGCATTCATCTATTTCACCATTATAAGAAAGTTCATTTTCTTTATAAGAATGGATCCTCATGGAAAGATGACACATACAGAGAAGTCCATAAGTAGTTTGAAAGGTTGTGAGAGTGTCATTGATTTGATCTGAGATATTTTTGAGCCTCGTTCTAGTCCGAGTGTTTTATTGAAAGTGTGGTAATTATTTCAAAATCAAACCCTAGGTAAAATGGATTCACTTTCTAGTTGGTTGATTATTTTAACCCATATTGTTATACCCTAAACATTCCATGAACTAGACTTGGTCAAAACCTTTGCCAAGTTATATACTCCATCCAGTCGTTCCATAGTGTTTGTTGACGGTATCAGAGTCCTTTTAACCATTACACCAAAATCCATTTTCTCTATTCTCTTTTTACCTACCCCTATGAAATTAATTGACAGAGAAGAGCTAGTTGCCAAAGTTAACAATTGAGCATCTAGTGAAAAAAGGTAATTTATACGTCATTTTCTGTTGGATGAAAATTCCATTCCCAAATTCTTTCCCATTTCCTTTGTAATGTTTTCCCCAATTTATTAACAGGAAATTTCAATATTGTCTCTCATTTGGGAAATGATGATGACTTACATGTTGATAAACTCATGCTTCATTTAATGAATGATATAATACCTCCAGCTGGTTCATCTCATGTTGAATATGATTTTGCAGATTCTCTAGCACAAGCCAGTCAAGAACAATTGTGTTTGTTTCATGACTTTAAAACATTTTGTTATGAGTCATATTTGATGGATTTTCTTTTATTCTTTCAAGCTGGCTCATGTTTACATATTTCCATTAGGAAACAACTTGAACATGGCAAACTTTTATCAGTCATTTAATGGACCCCAGTTTTGTCAGTCATTGCTTCCAATGGAAATTACATGCAATTTTCCAATCAACTCTTGTCATGTGTATATACTATTATTTTTGGAAAACAACCTTCACGAATGCCTAAAGAATATCATAAATTTATTAAGTTAAGTCCTTAGACAAGTAGCCATGATTGGTATTTGTATCCATATTATACTATTATTCATGTGTATGGTTGCAAACTCAAGCCTTACCTTTTCCCATGTACATTGTTGATACTGAGAGGGGGGTTAATCAGTATCAAGTACAATTTAAAACATTTTTCAACTT
>SNQJ01S0145102.1:0-24150 GCA_010110895.2 Picea sitchensis
TATGTTATTTGATTTATGTTTTATCTCTAACCCTCTAGTAGATCAGTAGCATGCATGCATAGTTTTTTCTTGAATGCAGGAAGCTTTGTGGAAGGAGCAGCAGCCGCAAGGGGATAGAATCTCAAAGGAGGATCTACTTCAACCGTCGATAAAAAAAGGTTAGTCGATTCTTCTCATGTTTGCCTGAGAAAAGGGGTTTTAGATTTGGGTAGAAGGTTAAAAGTAAGCTTATGAATGGTCATGATCTGCGTACAAGTTTAAAACCCTAACTTGTTAGTCCGTAGGGTAGAATACCCCACAACAGACCATCGACGAATTCTTTTAGCGAACTCCAACACTTAGAAATTTTTGACCAAATCCCAGATGAAACTAGGCCATCGAACTTCCATTCAAAATGATCTTGACCATTGATCTACTCCAAATTCCAAACGAGCGAAAATGAATCTAGATTGTCGATCTATCTCATTTTCCCAACTACCGAAAATGAATCTCGTTCGTCGATCTACTAGACCTTGCCAAACTATGAAAAACCTTATAAGTTTTTAAATCTATTTACAATGAATCTAGGTTATTGATTTCAAAATCAAACGTGATCCCAACCATTGACCCATCAAACTTCGCTCAATACTAAAAAAGCCATTAAAACATGAATTTCAACCTTCCAAGTCGAATTTTAACTCTGCAACTATGCAAATTGATGCCCCATATCATCTCTTCAATAGTTTTGAGGCATTTAAACTTGAATTTACTCACGAATTTGAGGATTTCGCTCTAATTTTCTTCATTTTTCTCAAATTCATCACAGACTAAAATATGTAACAATGAATTTGCCCAAATTCACACTAGTTCTTGGCCCATATGGATCCAGTGTTGAAGAAGCTCTGATACCAATCTATAACGTCCCCCAGCGCAGCTAACGTCCATTACATGCTAAATTATTAATTATTTTTTTTGCTAACTAATCATGTAGCTTACCAGTTATAGGAAAACAAACAGTTTTAACCATTTGTTGATACCATGAATTAGATGCATCTACAACATTCTAAAATAAACATAAAAAGAATCTAATAAACTCAAACATAGTAGCATATAAATCGTTCTCAAACGCAAAGTTAATACACATCAATTAAACTCATAATGCAACACAAAAACAAGATAAAACACTTATCTTTTAAAAATGGTTGTCCAACCAGCTGCTTGGGACGAATGTTCCACCCAACCATAGAATAAACTCAATAACAAGTCACCCCCGATCTGGGGCTAGCAATCCACAAAAGACGATGGTCTCTCACTCTCCACTCATAGCTTAGAAAATCCCACAACCCATTTTATTCTCCTACAACTATCAATATTTTCCACCAACTCTCTTCCTCTCGACCTTCCCAACCCAATGAATGTACCCCCTCACTTCTCTTTATCCATAAAACATACTATTAGTTTATCAGGGTATCTCTGGCACAAGTAATCAAGAATCTCACTACTAGGAAACTCAAGGGAGTTCAATGCTAGGAAAAATACTAGGAAAACAACAACAATCACTTGTTGTTATAGCACAACTCACATAGGATTTCACTCTTCAGGGTTGACAACCTATCTCTTCAGTCTTCTACTTCAAATACGCTCCAAAATTCACCCTCCATGGTTGCTCCAACTTCAAATCTCTTCTTCCATGCTCTCTACTTGTTGTCCATGCAAAATATGACTATCTAAAACTATTGTAGTTGCCCATGCAAATTTCCTCTTTTATTTTTCTTGCTTGACTTACACACTTCCCCAAGTTGATTGTACTTAGCCCCCATGCTCCCAATAACTATGGGATGTGACTTCTCATTCCCACCCTCATGCATTCATTCAATGATTGGATTTGAGAACACTCAACAACAAAATAGAAGGTTCATGTATCAATAGAAAATTTAGAAAGTGGGTTGAATTAATATATGATGCAAGAGCATCGTCAACAAAGCTCACGAGGAGAGACAGCTCAACGCCCTAGCGTGCCTTTTGAAATAAATTTGAATTTTAAAAGTTGGTGTATCTTGTAAAAATTTTGAAGGGATTGTGAATTAAAGAAGATCTTTAATATCTGGACGTTGAATGATCATGTAAGATCGGGAGAAGATTGGATTTTCCTTTAATGTAATAGATTGCAACATAGATATGGAGATTTTTCTCTTATCTGTCTGTCTCAGACTTTTAATGTAACATGGCTTAAGTAGTTTTTAGCTTTTATTTCGAAGATACATAGTCGGAGGGAACCCTCTGAGCCCTCTGGTATAAGTAGAGGTGTTGTATGCCAAAATGGGTTGTTGAATATGATGGTAGCTGCGGAAAATCAGTTGGAAATTGTTGGAAGAATCTTATCATAGTTGTAGCCATGTATATGTGCATCTGATTGAATATAATAGAGAAAACATTGACCCAAAGTGTCTGGTGTTGTTGTTACTGTCCATCTGAATGAATGGTAGGCTTTGAGTGTAAATTATGTTCTCTGTTATTATGTATTCTCATGTATGCATGAATTATATTGTTGAATGTATGAATATGTGAAACATTAGATAAGTTTCACTTGTTCCTATTCCACGAGCTTATGCAAGGAGTGCGTATTTTCCACAAGGAGTGTGTTGACAGATTCTGATTCTACTCAGAGATTAGGAGAGATAACGCAGGATTTGTATGCAGAGTATGCATATCATCCACAAGGTGTGCATCAACAAAGTCTTTGACTCATAAGCTCAGGAGGAGTAGTTGAGAGGTTACTCACAAAAGTGGGTGTGAAGATCTGTTGCAAGGTGTGCACAAATCCAAAATCCGACTAAGTTCCAAGAAGTTAGCGGGAGAAATCTTCAAAAGGGAGGATCCCTTTAAGATTTTTTCAAATTAACGATCAAGATCCGTTCGGAGGAAGAGAGATCATTCCAAACTGCCAGATATGGGAGAGTTGTGTGGTAGTTAGTTGTGGGTTCCTTCAGAAATTTGTGAATCAGAGGATTTGGAGTGTTGAGGAGTGAAAATTTTCGAAGTTCAAATTCGCAAAGAGATCCTAGCCATTGATTTGAAGGTGGATACGTGGCAATGGATAAGCAAGTTCAGGGAGGAGAGCTTCGGAGAAATTGCGGAATGCAAAGGGAAATCTTCGCGAAGTCGCGAAGATCGAAGTGATAATAGTCGTTAGTTGCAGAGAGGACGCGTGGTAGAGATCCACAAGGTTCGGAGTAAGGGTCCTTTGGAGAAAAGGTAAAGAGTAGTAACCAAAACTCCTAAAGGCTGAACAAGCGAAGGAGATCATAACCATTTATATAAGGTGGATGTGTGTGGCCAGATAGCATAAGCAAGTTTCCAACCATTGATCGTTGGAATGTGTAGCGTTTGATCCATCACTTCAATGATAGGATGCTTCAGGAGAAACATGAGAGTGAAATCCCAAAGTTTGCAAGTGTCGAAGGTCGAAGTCGACAAGAGTCATTGATGAGCAAGGGGACACGTGGAGAGTGGAGATTTATTGTAGAGGTTTGATACTCTGGGAGAACAAGCACGAAGGGATATTTTACCGGAAGTCGTCCGAGGGGAGTGAAGGATGAGCCTCAGGATTATATCGAGGTAATCATGTGGCACTCGATCTATAGCTTCGGGTGTGAAGCACTTCGGAAAAAAATTGAGTTAGAGCGTTCGAAACTCCTCAACGCCAAAGTCCGAAATGAATCACAATCATTGCCTGTCAGACATACAAGAACCGTCGATCGTCTAGGGGAATTCGCGGATCGAGGTTTGGGTAAAAAGGTTGTTGTTGTTGCCAAAAATCTTGAAGCCCGAAGTTACAAAGCGCTCAGGAGATTAAGCCTCATGTCATAGCCCGAGGTCGCATGTGGAGAAGGGCTAGCGGAAAAGAGCTAGCGCTTGAAATTTTCAAGATTATAAAAGCACTAAGGAAAGGATCCTGCGGGTACCATATGACCTATGCCTAAGGTTATAAAATGGCATGAGTTTAAATTTATTTGGGGCCAGCAATGTCTCGAGGATCTAATTCAACTCAGGTAGTTAAATATCCTTGACCATGAGGTCGCGCAGCCCCGAGGAGAGAAGGGGGGGGTCTGGATCAAGTGGTATCAGAGCCTAAATTTTCTTGTTCCTGTAGACAATAGGCGAAGGATGAGACAGAGTGTGATACTCTATGAATGATGGTTGCATGTATGCAGCAGCAAATGGATAGCTAGGTGGGTTGTAGGGAGAAGTTGGAGATGCTCTAGGTTACAAAGTAATCCACATACTTGTCAAGAGGGCAGGAAGAAGGTGAAAATGGCTACCGAAATATATAGGAGAGATTGAGAAGCTGACCATGAGCAGAAAATAAAAGAAGATATGGATCAAGAGCTCAAAGAGATAAGTGCATAAATGGAGAGGCTGGCATTGAAGATGCAGCGGGAGGCAAAGGTATGTTGGAGGTTTGAATGGCCTCTGAAAAGGAAAGAAAAATGGCATGTTAAAAAGTGTTAAGAACCAAATATCAATATAGCAGATTAAGTACTCAACACCTTGAAAAAGAGAGAATTTAAGATAATAAGCCTCTTCAAGGGGGCAACCTCCTTTTACCCCACATAAATGTTCAAGTACAAGATGATTCCAAATGACAATGTCTCCTTGGCATATATAGGAGACTAGGAGGTATAATTACAACTAATGGAATAAATTTGACATAAATAAAATAAAATTACTAATGTAATATGCCCCAATTAAGGGGTAATGAGCCAATATTATGGCTTAACATGCCCCTCCCCTTGAGACAAGTGTTGTCTGCAATGCTTGAGTAACTCTGGATGCTTCTGTATAAAAGACTCATCTTCCCAAGTGGAATGTTCAGCGAGTAGTTTCCTCCATTTAATGAGATACTCTGAAATGGATATATTCCTCAGCTGGTGAATTCTTCTGTCAGTGATGGCTTCCATATCCAATATGATTTTTCCTTCCTCAATTTGTGTCAGTGATGGCTTCCATATCCAATATGATTTTCCTTCCTCATCAAGTTCTCGAACATATTGAACTAGGATCTTGTCACCAAATACCTTCTCAGAAGAATGAAACATGGAAAACCTGCGTACTCGTGAAGATGCAGTAGCTCCAATTTGTATGCCAGTACCAATATTTTGCAACACCTTTATAAGGCCATAGTACTTCTTTGGCAGATAATTTATTATCCTCTTGGATTGCTTGGAGGGACATATGATTGTATGGTTGTAGTCTTAAAAACACCCAATCTCAAGATTTCCCAAAACTTTTCACTACGATGTTGATCCGCTTGTTGTTTCATGCCATTTTGTGCCATGGTTAGTTTTCGTCCTTTAAGATTTGGAGAACTTGTTGTTGACTGATGTGATTCTCTTCCAATGCTTGAACCTTAGATTTTATTTTAGAGAAGGCGATGGAAGAAGGGTGGGTATCCATAAAGTGCCATAAATGGTGTCATTTTTAAGGCAAAGATGAAAGGAAGTGTTATACCACCATTCTCGCAAGGGTAACTATTTGAACCATTGCGTTTGTTTATCGAGACAAAGCAACGAAGGTAACCTTCCACATTTGTTCACTATCTTGGTTTGTCCATCGATTGAGGATGATAGGATGAGCTAGAGCCACTCCTGAGTACCCAAACAAGAAAACAATTATGTCCAAAAATGTCCGATAAAGATGGGATCTCTATCACATACAATAATCTGTGGGTTGTCATGTAGCTGGAATTGTCCCATGAATCTAGGGAAACTCTACTAGATTTGGGGATGAGAGTGCACAAAGGCTTACTTGGTCGGGCCTATCAACAATCACCATGATGACACTTTTTCCTTCAAAACTCCTCGGTAACTCTGGGATGAAATCCATGGAACCTCCTCCCAACGTTGACTTGGGACATTAATAGTTGTAAAAGATCAGGGGTCTTAATTGTTTCAATTTTATTTTGTTACAAACCAAACATTCCTGGCCACAAACCTTGAACATCGGCTTTTAAGGCCATCCCAAAAAATCCTTCTGGACCCTATGGTAGGTGGCTTTCAAAAATCCTGAGTGTCCTCCTACTCGAGAGGTGTGTAATTACAATAGTACCTTTGTTTTGAGTTTGGGAGTTCTTATATTTATCCAATAGTAACATAATGAATCATTCTTCCATGTAATGTATCTAATGCACTAACTCAAGTAACCTTTGAATGAGAGTCCACACTTTTCTGCCATTCTTCCATTCATCCTTTGCTTCTATTATCCAATCGTGTTGGATGATCGAGATATAATAGAGAAAGGGCCTCAACATCTTCATCCTTTCTTGAGAGTGCATTCGCCACAACATTTTTTCCCTATAGACGATTTCAAAATCATAACCCAACATCTTGGTTACCCATTTTTGTTGCTCTTTCAATGATAGTCTTTGTCTCCAATAAAGTATTTAAGACTATCATGATCTATTTGACCTCATGCCTACCATTAGGTAAGGTCTCCATTTCTTCAATGCATGTAGTATTCATCATTTCTCATAAATGGGTTTGTGAAAGTCCTTCCCTTGAGTGGTTGGCTTTCAAAAGCCATGGGTCTTCCTTCAGACACAGACACCAATTCCATTCTCGAGGGGCACGATTCCACAATAGTTATTTTTTTGAATTTTGGATGATGCAGGTGGATAGGACACCTTCTTTTTCGACCGCTCAAAACAGCTTTCCGGCATTACAATTTACTTTAAAGGTGTTTTAACTTCTGAGGCCATTTTGAGGCCTAAATGAAGGTTTTTTTGAGATAGAGGTTCTCAAATGATATAATGAAATGATTGAGCCCCCAAAATGAATCTCCCTCGAATTTACAATTCTCTCAACGAAGCTATCATACTTTTTCTTAAAATAGGAGATCGTGATGCAAAGTTACTTTAATTCCTGAAAGTTGATGTACTATCCTACCCAAATGGGGCCCACATGACTTTTGGCGCCACATCTCCTAGGTTAGGTTTCTGGATGTCTAGGACTTTTGAATTCTGTTTATTGTAAAAAGGCCCAGAGCCTCATTGTAAGGATCTTCTTGCAAATGAGTGTCGCCGTCACATCTCTTATCAGAGAAAAGTTGCCACCATTCAAGCTTAGTTTTCACCTATATTTTGCCAGTCAGATATTTCTTTAAATAATAGAAATTGTGTAGTTAATGTATATCTCTGTTTATGGTTGCATCTCTGGATACATTTCTGTTATATTATTGAATATCTGCAATATCTCTCGCATTTCTTTATTATATTCCTCCGCCTTACTGCGGCCGGAAAATAATCCAGATCACTAGAGTGGTCAAGGCAGGAGCTTTACACACCTCTTTTAAGTTGTCTAAAATCTTAGTTTCCTATAGAGTCTATGAAAATGCATCCTTATTAGTTAGTTTCATTAAAGGTGTTTTTTATTCTTCCATAGTGCTGAACAAACTTCTGGTAGTAACCTACCAAAACCAAAAATCCTCTCAGACATTCAATGTTTTGGGACCGGCCACATCATGGCCTTAATCTGTTAGGGTCTACCTTGACACCTTCATGAGATGCTCAACATATTCCAAATACTTAGCCTCCTCCTTCACTCAGTGCTAAGAAACATTTAGATGGTTTGGCATATAGTTTTTTGTCCCTGGGTAGTTGTAGCACCTTGTCAACATGTCTATTATGATCCTCCTCCCAAGACTTGTTATAGATTAGTATATCATCAAAAAATACTAACACAAATTTTTAGCTGAAGGGCTGGAAAATGGAATTCACCAACCCTTGTAATGTGGAAGGTGCATTTGTAAGGCCAAAAGGCATGACCAAAAATTCACAATGGCCTTCATGATTTCAAAGAAAGTTTTTTGGGAGCATTCTCTTCCTTCCATTCTAATATGATGACATTCTAACAAGATCCAATTTTGTGAAATAGATTGCCCATGTAGTTCATCTAACAATTCATCAATGAAGGAAATGGGAAACTTATCTTTAATAGTGTGACCTCGTTGAGCTCTATAACTGGACACATATGCCATGAGCCATATTTATTGAATACCATTACCACCTGCAAGTGTAGAGTAAGAACGGGCTCACTGTTGTATGTTTCCAGCCACTGACATTTCTTCAACCATGCCACTTCACTCTTCTCAAGTATAAGGGTATTCTCCTCAGGATGGCCTAATGTTAGAGGAACACTCCCAAGAATTAGTGAATTTCATGGATCATGATTTCTCGAAAGTGGTGGAAGAGACTCTCAAATACTTTGGAATGCTTATCAATGATACCTTGGAGATCTTGAGGAATAGATGGCTTAGAGCTGTTTTAAATCTAGTGAGCATAGTTGTGCACAACACCTTTGATGCCCCTTTCAATAATTTTGTCATGCCATTAGAGCTTATCACTACTGTGTTTCCCTCAGATACCTCTTAACTCAATTTATTTTCCTTCCAATGAAAAATTTCATGAAAGTTCTTGGTTAAAATCCATAGTTCCTAATGATTGTAACCATTGGATTCCTAGTACAACATCAACACCACCAATGGGTATATCAATCATTGAACTATCTATCATATATCTCCATAGTAATATTGATCTTATTGCATTTTCTATGAGCAATTGATAGTTCCTCCTCCATCTACAATCATTACTTGAAACTCTAGCACCTGGATATACAAAGCAATTTGAGATCTTTCATTAATTTATAGTGAATGAAATTATGAGTACTAAGCGAATCAATTAGACTATTACCTTTTCTTTTTGATGTATCCTTTCATCTTGAGGGATTTGAGGAGTGCTAATTCTAGCCAATGCATTACACACATCGCGGGGAGTCAACTCCTTCGTGATGAAATTGCTTCATGTTTTCATCTGAGTATTTGTTCTAATTCTTCTTCTTCTTCCTCTCACAATCTATGTAGAATACCTCCTTTCTCACCACACTTATAACCTTTACTGCATTTCTGTCACAATTAAAGCATAAACCTTTTTCTTTTCCCTCCAATTGTTGAGGTCAACCTTGTAGGTTGAGGGTGTTTTAGAACAGGAGCTTATTCTCTCTATAGATGCTAG
The DNA here is from genome assembly GCA_010110895.2 of Picea sitchensis. Lineage (NCBI taxonomy): Eukaryota > Viridiplantae > Streptophyta > Pinopsida > Pinales > Pinaceae > Picea > Picea sitchensis. Next base: position 9,047 of record SNQJ01S0145102.1, read on the forward strand.
GATTGGTCCTTCTAGTAGCCATAGCCATATTTTTACTTCAACATTTCTGCCACCCTAAAGAGCTCCTCCAATGATTTGGGTTCCCAAAGAATAACCTCATGTTGAATGTTATCCTTTAAAAGTTCCTATGAATAAATCAATCAAGTGCTCATCTCGAATATATTACCTTTATATTCAATCTTGTAAGTTCTCAATGTGCTTGGTAACCTAACCCTTTTGCTTGATATTTATCAATTGGATAAGAAGGTATTACTCCTTGTATCCTCATAGTGTGCTATCATTTCTTCCGTGAAAATTGTCCAAGTGACGAGTGATTTGCGAGAACAAAGCCATCGATACCATACAAATTGATTGGGTTCTAAATATAAAGAAGCAATTTGTACCTTTTGTGTATGTGGCACATGATGTAGATCAAAGAATTGCTCCATCTGAAGTATCCATTTGATTGGGTCTTTGCCATCAAATTTCCGCATATCGATATTAGGAATGTGGTTGGTCTTCAACACAAAGTTGGAGTTTCTCCATTCTTGATTCACCTTCCTTGTGTCCTCATCATGAATTTCGTGGGATGCATTTTCACTTTCAGGTGTCCTCTCTATTATGAAACTTTTCAATCCTTCCATGATCTCCCCTTTTAAAGCATCCATCTTAGTATTTATTGCCTCAAACTTAGCTTCCGTTGAATCCATCATCTCTTGTAGTTCATCTTTTGTTATTGTCTTCTTTTGTAATTCATTTATGTCCCTACGCATTTCTTCACCTTCATCAAGAGTCCAAGTAGGATTGTCTGGAGGCTTATTTGGTGTAGAAGTTCCCTTTTCTGGTGGCATGTTGGCCAAGTATCACTTTAAACTTTGATTTTGAGGTGGTTCTTCTAGACAATCTTCCTTTTATTGTATCTCCAAAATTTCAGCCCTTCTCAGTATGAACTTTTATTTTTTGTAGGTATCTGCTATTTCTTCTCTTCAATGCCACAGGTCTGATAAAAATTGGATGTGCCAAGTGGAGTTTACAGTAACTTCCCCACAACTTGTTAATTTTTGGCCTTTCGAAGAGATCTCACTTGTATAGTGTGCCCTGCACAAAATAATTTATATAAAATTATAAAACTCATACCAGAACTACTACGGTCTGTCCACTATCCAATGCTACTAGTGTCACTCAATTTGAATATTCTATGAAGAATTTATGATTGTTTTACCCGGAACACCCGCTTGAGACCAGTCAATAGGACTAGTCAGATACCCTATCTTCTACAGGGTGTATATACAAATTTAAGATGAAAAAAAAGTTGAAATTTCTACCACATATACCTTACTAATTTTTGTGAATATCCTCCAAAGTTCAGGGTCTGAAACATTACAGAAAAAATTTTATAGCGAAAATTCCGCAATGACTCAATTCATCATTATTCCAGAACCCTATCTTATAAAGTTTGTATCTCCGAAAGTATAAGGCCACAGGAGATGAAATTTTAACCCAACGTACCTTGATTTATCTACTAAATATCCTCTAAGTCGTTCCTTATGATTCATTGTAGAAAAAAAGTTATAGTGAAAATTCCATGGTGTCTCAGATGTAGTAGCGAAACCCCAAGACCTTGAGCTCTATTACCATATGTTAAGAACCAAATATCAATATGGCATAGAAAAACCTCAGAATAAGTAATCAACGCCTTGAAAAAGAGATAATTTTAGATAATAAGCCTCTTCGAGGGGGTAACCTCCTTTTACCCCACATAAATGTTCAAGTACAAGATGATTCCAAATGACAATGTCTCCTTAGTATATATAGGAGACTAGGAGGTATAATTACAACTAATGGAATAAAGCCCACATAAATAAAATAACATTACTAATGTAATATTCCCCAATTAAGGGGTAATGAGCCAATATTAGGGCTTAACAAAACGTTGTTGTCCAGAAGGCAACGATAGGTAATGAGGAGGTGGATGAGGGTATTTGAAACCCTCAGTGACACAAAGGATAAATTGGTTTACATATGTGAGCCAAATTTTGGAAAGAAACTCAGTGATGAGGAGGAGAAGAGACCGGTCAGAGACCCCATAGACTGTCAGGAGGGTAGAAGTGGAATCCCAAATTCCTAGGTGGGAAAGGGAAATGAAGAGAGGCTAGATGAAATTCTCAGGAGCTCAGAGGTGAGTTTGGATCGATAAGGAGTGTTAACAGAAGAGGATCAGAGGAATATTTTGATCGTTGGGGGAATTCATATGTTCCTGCCAAATATCCCAGCAGAGGCTAGTGCAAGTGTTGAACATGAGGAGGTGATGCAACAAGCACCCAAGAAAGAGGCCATGGGGCCAAATGCCTTTAAAATTAACAGTCTCTGTGGTGTAGGTGCAGAAGAGGGAGTACAACCAACAGAGACTGTCATGGAGAATGAAGAGAACACATTAGAATGTGCCCAAGAAATGGAGAAAGAAGAGCATTCAGTGGAATTTCTCAAAAAATTTAGTGGGGGAGATGAACATGAGGCAACTGTAGAATTGGAACCTACAACAGAGAAGAAAACAATAGATAGAATGGATCTTGTTGTTTTGTGTGAAGTAACCCAGAGGGGACTTATACAACAAGTTAAGTTGGAAATTGATGGAGAGAAGATGCAGGAGAGCAGGCTGCAGAAGAAAAGCTAGCCAGTGGACCAGTTGGACAAATAAATAGAGGAGATAAAGAGATGATGTTGGAAGCAGCAAAGAAGGCATCCAGTAGCAGATAAGGACGAGACAGAAGAGAACCTACATGAGCAACATGGCAACAGAATCAACAAATCAAAGGAACAAGTAGACAACTCCAATTTCAGGTTTAGGATCATGGAGGATCTCAACAGCATAGTAGGAAACCATGAGTAGGAGCTCATGATTTTCCTAGTAGTGGAGTATGATGCAGGAGCATCGTCAACAAAGCACACAAGGAGAGACAGCTCAATGCCCTAGTGTGCCTTTTGAATTAAATTTAAATTTTAAAAGATGGTGTATCTTGTAAATATTTTGAAGGGATTGTGAATTAAAGAAGATATTTAATATCTGGAGGCTGAACAAATGCGTAAGATCGAGAGAAGATCATATTTTCCTTTAACGTAATAGGTTGCAACACAGATCTGGAGATTTTTCTCTTATCTGTTTGTCTCAGACTTTTAATGTAACAGGGCTTAAGTAGTTCTTATCTTTTATTTTTAAGATAGGTGGTCAAAGGGAACCCTATGAGCCCTCTGGTATAAGTAGAGGTGTTGTATGCCCAAATGGGCTACTGAATATGATGGTAGCTGCGGAAAATCAGTTGGAAATTGTTGGAAGAATCTTATCATAGTTGTAGCCATGTATATATACATCTGATTGAATATAACAGAGAAAACATTGACCCAAAGTGTCTGGTGTTATTGTTACTGTCTATCTGAATGAATGGTAGGATTTCAGTTTAAATTATGTTCTATGTTATTATGTATTCTCATGTATGCATGAATTATACTATTGAATGTATGAATCTGTGAAACATTAGATAAGTTTCACGTGTTTCTCTTCCACGAGCTTATGCAAGGAGTGTGTATTGTCTACAAGGAGTGCATTGACAGAGTCTAATTTGACTCAGAGATCAGGAGAGATAACGTGGAATTTGTATGCAGAGTGTGCATATCATCTGCAAGGTGTGTGTCGACAAAGTATTTGACTCAAAAGCTCAAGAGAAGTAGTTCGAGAGGTTTCTCACATAAGTGGGTGTGAAGATTTGTTACAAGGTGTGCACAGATCCAAAATACGACCAAATGTCGAAGAAAACCCTCTAAAGAGTTAAAGGTTCAGAGGAAAGATAAGTTCCAAGAAGTTAGCAGGATAAATCTTCAAAAGGGAGGAGCCCTTTAATATTTTTTCAAATTACGGATCAAGATCCCTTTGGAGGAAGCGGGATCGTTCCAAACCGCCATATCTGGGAGAGTTGCATGGTAGTTATCCATGGGTTCCTTTAGAAATTCACAAATCAGAGGATTCAGAGTTTTGAGGAGTGAAAATCGCTAAAGTCTGAAGTTGCGAAGAGATCCTAGCCATTTGAAGGTGGATACGTGGAAGTGGATAAGCGAGTTCGAGGAGGAGAGATTAAGAGAAATTGCGGAGTGCAAAGGGAAATCTTCACAAAGTTGCGAAGAGAAAAGTGTTCACAGCCATCAGTTGCAAAGAGGTCGCGTGGCAAAGATCCACAAGGTTTGGAGGAAGGTTCCTTTGGAGAAAAGGTAAAGAGGAGTAACCAAAACTCCCGAAGGCTGAACAAGCGAAGGCGATCATAACCATTGATATAAGGTGGGCACGTGTCGCCAAATAGCATAATCCAGTTTCCAATCATTGATCGTTGGAACGTGTGGCGTCTGATCCATCACTTCAATGATAGGACGCTTCAGGAGAAATAGGAGAGTGAACTCAAGAAGGCTGCAAGTCTCGAAGGCCAAAGTCGACAAGAGTCGTTGATGAGCAAGGGGACACGTGGAGAGTGGATATTTGTTGTAGAGGTTTGATACTCCAGGAGAACAAGAACGAAGGGAGAGTTGATCGGAAGTCATCTGAGGGAAGTGAAGGACGAACCTCAGTCATAGATTGAGGCAAGCATGTGGCGCTCTATCTATAGCTTTGAGTGTGAAGCACTTCAGAAAAAAAGGAGTTAGAGCATTTGAAACTCTCGAACGTCGAAGTTTGAAACAGATCACAGTCGTTGTCTGTCGGAAAAATGAGAATCATCGATCGTTCAGGGGAGTTCATGGTTCAAGGTTTGGGTAAAAAGGTTGTTGTTGTTGCCAAAACTCTCGAAGCCCAAAGTTACGAAGAGCTAAGGATATTAAGCCCCAGGTCATAGCCCGAGGTTGCATGTGGAGAAGGGCTAGCGGAAAGGAGATAGTGCATGAAATTTTCAAGATTGTAAAATTGCTAAGGAAAGGGGCTCGCAGGTACCATATGACCCGTGCCTAAGGTGATAAAAGGGCCTGTGTTTAAATCGATTTGGGGCCAGCAAGGCCTCGAGGAGCTAATTCATCTCAGCTAGTTAAATATCCTTGATTGGGAGGTCGTGCAGCCCTAACGAGAGAAGAGGGGGTCTGCATCAATAGACATGGGTAATTTTTCGTTGGACCCCTCTCTTAGACATTCTCTTAAACCCTCCCCTCTCTTGTGGATTGATTAAGCTCCCACCTCTATCCATGTCCCCCAACAACTAGTATCACATTTTATTATTAAAATTCAGAAATGCAATTCGCATATACATCGCTTGGCCTCAACCATACATTATATCTATATTAATCATTAATTAAACTAGGGATTATAGTGGGGATGTTACATTTATAAAGTGCAAGTAAACATGTTTTGTTAATTTAATTTTATTAACTTGTTTAGATTGTCAAATATTTTCATATATCTAAATTGTCAAATTTGACATAATAACTTTAAAAATTTAATAAAAAATTTAAAATATCCAAGAACATGAAAGACTGAAAAAAAAAAAAATATACACATAATTTTGTTTAGTTTTTCAATTATTAGAATAAAAAACATATTTTTCTCAATCTAAAATAATGTCAAACAATCAAAAAGAGAAAAGTTTGAAGCCTATATACATAACAATATAAAAGAATATCTAAATGTTCATCAATCTTCATTTGTGCCCACCAAATGGGATTGATTTTAAGGTTTTTTTTTGCAACAATATAGGTTGTTAAGCCCATGGTTCAAATAAATTGTAATTATGACCCCTAAAAAGAAAAGGTGTTTCTTTAGGTGCCACTTTTCAATTTAGAGGTTGATTTTAATGTTTTTGTTCGGACCACTTTTCGATTTGGGGATCAATTTTAATGGTTTTGTTGACAACATTACGAGGTTTTTAAGGCCATGGTTACAAAAGCTAACAATTTTAACCTTGAAAAAAAATGTTATATGGGTAGCACGACTTTTCTAAATGGAGGTAAAATTAACAACTAAATGCAACATCTACAAAAACGAAAACTTTGGAGGGTTATCGTTGAGTTGGTAACTATGTTTCATATGTTGGTTGATGATGAATTGGAGATGAAATTGCATATTTGTGAGCTTTTCATGCAATCCTATCTATCAATGTGATTGATTTGATTGGCAATGTTCATGTATTACATAACTCTTTGATTTCTCCTTTGTATTTTGACCTTCTCCATCAAGTATTGCTTTGACTCATTTCTCCCAAAGGACAAGGCACGAAGTCTTGATTGTCTTCTCATATTTTTACTTAAAATCAAATAACAACTTCATTTTACAAATTTTATTTTATTATCATCTTGACAATGAATATTTGTAATCTTATTAGGGAATCCCCCCTTCTGTCAAAAGAGAACTAGCACAAAGTGAGAAGAATGACCACAAAGGTGACAATGAGTAGCATCCTCAAGTTCTTCCCTAGATGATTTAACTTATCTTTTGTGCAAATCAATGAGGTAGTAGATAATATCGACCATAGTGGGTAGATCCCCAACACCTTATATCCTTGGATGAAGAGGCAAACCAACCAGCAGAGGCTCAATTCAAGTTTTCCTTATGCTCCTATATCTTCCATGCTTTTGTGTAGATCTGCTATAGCTCATAGGCCAAGTTTCCTTTAAACTGATTGATTTTTGTATATGCTATTTGTTAAAGGTAATACACTAACAAAATCTATTTCTCTGGATTTTGCTTTCATTTTAGAGGTCAAATCCCAATAGAAAAAAAAACAATCCTAAATTTTGTTTAGAAAAAGGTTCAAACTATGAACTTAATAAGACAAAGAAATAAATTTAGGTTAATACACCTCACCTAAAACTCTTTTCCATGTGTGTTATCATTTTTTTTCTACTTTCCCATGTAATCGTACCTAACCCCCCCCCCCCCCCCCCCTTCCCCANNNNCCCCCCCCCCCCACCTCCTTCCCCAAGGGCCAAAAAAATTAAGATATTATATCTTTCAAACAAATTTAAGATATTATATTTTTCTTGTATTGTTATTGTTGATGATGGTTATAAACATCTAGTAAGACTAACATTGGTTATCAAACATTTAAAAAAGATAAAGAATTACTTGGTTTTCTTTAAAAAATTATTTATGTTCTTGAACAACTTTAAGAGAAGCATTCCTAAATCACCATAATTTTGATGAGTTAAAAGGTTAGGAAGGTCAATATTGTAACAAATATTTTGAAATTGAGATCTAATGTGGGTGTATGCAGGATATTTTAAGAGAACCCTAATCTAGGTGAGATACCTCTAATCGTATAGATTAGGGTTGATCAACTCCTTGTAATATCTTAATTTTTTCTTATATTCTAATTCTTTATCGCACCACAATTTCTTCTTAAATTTAGATGAATAATATTGTTATTTGTATAGTTCCCTCTTCCTTGATACCCCAATGACTTAGCCAAGACTTATCATATTTATGCAAACTCAACTTGAGCCGCAAGTGGTTTTCACTATATTTTGAAGCAAGCTTAGGAAACTAATTGTCTTCCATGTTGTTTATCTTGTTTTGTGCATTAAGTGCATAGCCATAGCCATGTTATCAATGTGGGAGAGTATTCCTTCTATGAGGAGGATAAGATAGGGTGTATTTTCTTTAATTTTGAGATTATAAGTTATAAAACACTTTTGAATTTTCTTTATCTTTATCTATGATTCTCTAGAGATGTTGCAGCCACGAACTTCACACCCATATAAGATAAAATGAGTTACAAGAGTCTCAAAGAGGAGATTCTTCTTATCCCAAAGTAAAAGGTACACTAATTTACCATTGCTTTCAAGTCTATAAGAAGCTTTCCACCTTCCATTTACCCTTTTCTCAATGTCATAGTTCCAATTGAGTTTGTGATGAAGATTGATTCCAAGATATTTTTATGAAGTCACTTCATCCACACTGTTATTATCATACATGAAACTAGCGTAAGTGATATTTTTGGATTTGATTATCATAACCTTTATTATTTTAGTGTTAATAGTCATACTTGTAGTAGAGAAAAAATCCTTGAGAATCTTTAGTTACTCACGAATATCATAACTACTCCTCACCATAAGAACAATGTTGTCAACATAAGGAAGAAGAATGATGACTATTCCAACTAGAGACCTGTCAATACATCCTGATTCTTCCAAGAAACCCTCTAACTTGTCAATGTATATGCCAAAAAGAGTAGGGTATGGGGGAGAACCTTCTTGAATTCATATATCACAATCGATTTCTTCTAACCAACCTGTAGTGTTCTTGTCTAGACTTATGGAAACAACTCTCAACTGGAAAGGAACTTTTACCTCTTATAATCTATTCCAAAGGTTCATTTTGGACAATTTTTCAAATGCTTTTCTAAATTCAAGAAACAAATGGGATTGGTTTTATTATTGTGACACTCCTCTGCAATGATATTAAGTGTAACAAGGCAATCCATAGTTGAATGATAACTCCTAAATATAGCTTGGCCTTTATCTCTTTTTCCATGGATTTCCAACCATACATTGATTTTCTTTTCTAGACTAATTCCATACAATTTGGATGAAAGTGGGATAATCATAATCTTCCTATAATTAGTGGGATTCTTTTTATCCCCACTTTTAAAGATAGGAGAAATAAGGATTTGAGACCAGGGTTTAAGAAAACCTTGCTTGATTGCTAAATTGAAAATCTTGTGAATGTAAGGGATGAGGACATACCCTCACATTTTTAGGATTTCTACTTGGTAGCCTTTGATGTCCTTATCTTTCCCTTATGTGAACTACTTAACCCCAAATTTTATGTCTTCTGAAGAAAAAACATATTTCTCTAAAGAAAGGGTTTGAATGTTGTTCACGACATTAGGGGAATTGTAAAGGTAATAATTCCAGTGTCTCTAAGTAGACATATTGTTTTCTTTAGTTTTATGAGTTATAATTTGTGTCTGGAATTTCTTAGGATCTAGCTTAGAGAGGTGTAAAATCTTCTCTTTCTTTCTATTTATATAGTACTTTATTTATTTTAATTAGGGTTTTGTACCTATTTATCTTGTCAAGTTTTAGGGACTCATTAAAAACATCCCTAATGGATTTTCTAGAAATCTCACACCCTTTATCATACCAAAGGTTAGCCATTTTATTTTCCTTTTTACTCGACACCTCAATAGAGAACTTGTTAATGGAAGTAGAGAGGGTGATTGTAAAATTATGATAGAGGTCTTCAATATTGTCCTTAATTGATAGGAGATTTAATTCATTATTTAAATCCTTTAAAAAAATATCGGTTGTTTTTTTGTCGAAGATCGTGTGCTTTTGGTTATCATAATTCTCTTATAGGAAGATTTTGTGTATGACAAAATTTAGATTTAGGTTTAAAGGTCTATGATCTAAGTCAGACTCATGGTCGTTTAGGATGTCAAAATTTACTATTTGGTTGTAAATGGGGATGTCAAAGATCACATAACCTATGGCATTGTTTCCAAGCCCATGAATACAAGTCATATATTTGGATTTCAACTACTTCATTATACCATTGCACATTATTAGATCTTAATAACTACAAATATTGATCAATGCATCCCAGAACCAATTATCAAGCAAGTTTTTGGAGTTTCTTTAATATCTGCTAGTGAAAACAAGGTCATCATTTAGCCATAGAGGATTAGGGTTGGAATAATTTCTTAAGATAATAGCTTGTTTAGTTGTTGTTCTAGAATTAAAGTCTCGTAGAAAGAGGATGTTGCCTTCATTTCTCACACCCTGTGAATCTTCTATTCCAAACTATTGTAAAGATTATTTTTATTTGAATTGTGTTTTTATAAAAGGTAGAAATTATAGGTGTAAAATAACCTATGACTATACAAATATTCTTATAATTAATGTCTCAAATCTCTATCCACGTATATTTATAGAAATGATCTTTCTTACGAAACCTAGTATGAAAACATAAATTAAACAACATAAAAATGGAAAAAAACTTTAAAAAATAATAAAATAATAAAATTATTATAAAGTGATTCCATTCAAAATATAAAAATGAAATTACAATTTTAAGTTTTATTTTATTATTGGACGATTTTGTTTTCAATGAATTTCTTTAAGTGAACTTTAAGTTTTGTTGACTGAAAACTGGTCAATTCTATTTTCCCACTCCTAGAATAATAATAAAAAAAATGGCATTAGAAGATGAAAAATTTTGAACAATTACAAGTTCATCATGTATCCCTCAGTCCCAGCTTCACCATGCATTTTTTGGATTCAAAATCCGAGTTCGTATTCTCACGATATCCAGATTTGTGTCTAACCAAAAAAAGCGCTTTTTCAATATGTGGCAATGCTAATTCTTCTTGGAATATTTTGAATCATGTTCAACGTCTTGGAGCCATGCTCAATTCTTGGTACTAAACCATATTGGAACCTTGTCCTGTTCTTGGTTTTTTTAATTCTCCATACTTAAATTTTCTTGAAATTTCCACACTCTTCTTTCAGTTCTATTTATACTCTCCATACTTAGTTTATTTTCAAAATTTCGAAATTCTACTCTTCATACTCTTCTTCTCCTCCTCTCTTGTATCTTTTGTACTTAGAATATTTTTGGTTTCTCCCTCACCAACTCCACCACGGTATTTCACACCCTCATTATGCATCCTCCCCTTACTCCTCCATACTCACTTTTTTTTTCTCCCTCCTTATCTCTCCCCCTCATTTCCCCTCACTCCACTCACTCACCACTCCCTTACTCCACACTTAAATTATTCTTCACTCATTGGTCGGACTCATTCCCTCACCCCCTCACACTTCCCTCACTCCCCAACTTGTGAACCCAACCCCACCATACTCCTTCGCCTCATTATCCCTCCATCCCCACGACCAGTGATCAAAATTCAACATGTCACAACCTATAAAAGGGGGTACAACACGTCCCAGAAGTGCTATCAAATAATTCCACATCAAAAAAATAATAATTTAAATTTTGAAATTATTCAAGAAATGTTTAAAAAAACATAAAATTTCCTAGGAAGGGTAATTATTTAAATTTTCCGTCATTGAAAATTGATGGCACCGTGGTCTATTAGTAGTTATCATTAAGCATCAACTCAACACTAGAGTACAAGACTGAGGAGTCAAGAGTCAGGAGTCAGGAGTAGTGAGTTGTGACCTGCCACCCAAGTTCCAACATTCATGGTCCAACTAAGACCTATGGGTTGTCAAATCGAGTATGGACTCACAAGGTTGGAGGCTAGCCACTGGAGAAATGGATCCGAGAGAGGAATTAAGAGAAGTAATTGAGTTAGTTGATAAAATTAACGTGTTCATGAATCACAATACCCAAGGTTTTTTCCTTCTTGAATCTCCTTTGTGTTTTCTTTGGAGTCTGTGGTCCAGTTTCCAAATTTTTGGTTCTACCCATTTCCCCTGGATTCAGTACAATACCTGTGGGCCAAGACACCACTGCTTGGAAGTTGGAATTTTTCCTTTATGTTTTCTCTGGAATTTCTAGTACAGTTTCCAAATTTCCAGTTCCATCCATTTCCCTCAAATTCATGATACCAACGGGCCAAGATGCCACTGCTTGGAATTTGGAATTTGTAGTACTAGTGACTTCCAGAGTATAGAACAATCGAATGACTTCGCCAAACCAGAAATCCAAGGTTCGATTGAAATTATCTCCAGGTTTGCAATTAGGGTCTCAAGTTTGTCAAATTTCAATGTTTATCCGATGTCTTTCATGTTAATTTTATTGCACTGTCACGACTTGGCCCTTCATACGAGAAACCTTGGAGTTTATTTCCTATGGGTATTCCTCACACCCTGAGAATTTCATGGACAAGCACCAACAATTGTATGTTCATCTCTAATGCTCCTAATATCCTAGTTGTGTTGAGAAATATGTGTATTTCTCGAGATCTGTTATGCTAGGATGATAAGTATTTAGTATTGGTGGATATAAGAATCTGTGTGTAGGGTTCTTGTCTCTTTTTTCTTAGAATGGAATTTTAATGAGATGTATGGTTTCCAAATTGACTTAGTTGACATATTCAGTATGGTTTCTATAAACAATCATTATGCATGTATGAATGCCTCAAATGGAAACCCAAATTTAAACTCCTAGCCTACATAATGTCGGAGATCTAGATAGAGAAAAACATATGTGAGAAAGATACCTTCCAGTCCATAGATAATGAAATACTCAGTTTTGAACTGCCATTTGGTCCATGCAGGATTGAAATTTCACAATGTCCACAATTTGTTGTCTAGGGAACAATTTTTTAGTAATAATGTTGTTTTTTTTATGTAAACTTATATCACAAATTGAAAAGATTACAAGTTTCTAGAGAGGATAAGTCCATTTTTGGTTGAATGGATCAAACGCCCTAGGAATTTTACAAAGAATACTATGATGAACTAGGTGTGAATGAGAATTATAGTTTTCCAAATGGATTAGTTGGGCCATCATTTATGGTTACTGTAAGAAATCATTATGTATGTTTCTATAGCTTGATGACCCAAATTGAAATTTCTAGGTTTCGTAATCCATCTCTTTTATATATATTACTAATAATGAAATATCCATGGTATTGAAATGAAATTGATTTATTCAGGCTTGGAATTTCACAATTATCTTTATTTAGACAACATTCATTTAGTGAACTTAAACTTTTAAAATAGATAGAAGAGTTAAAACGTTTGCAGAGTGGATAAGAATGAATTTTCATCTTCTTGTATCAAGAAATATTATGTTATTCAGATCAATTCCTTTCATCAGTCTTTCATTTTGTTAATAAATAGCTCATTTTTGTGTTGATTTTGACTGGACAAAGTCAACGGACATTTTTATCTGTTACACTTCACTTTCCCATAATTTGGAATTGAACTTTAGAATTGGCATACAAACATTTTTTCATTTTTGGTATCTCATTTATTTATTCCTGCATTTAAATAATACTCAATGTTGGATTACTGAGAGGGGGGGGGGGTGAATCAGTAATAGAGCAATTATAATCATTTTTAAACCAAATAATCCAAGTATTATATCAATGTAGAATTATCATCCAGTAATGAGAAATGAACAAATGAAAAATCATACACATACACAGTACACCAGTGTTTTACGTAGAAACCCAAAGTGGGAGAAAACCACAGAATGTTTTTTCTTATATGTCTTGAAGAATTACATTCATTGGAAGCACCAACTTCCTTTGTTTTCCAGCTGCAACTCGAAGGAGGCTCCAACCCCCTAGTTTCTCAAGCTACAACCTAAGGGAATATCCAACTCCCCAATTCTCTGGATACAACCAGAAGGAAGCTACAACCCCCTATGTTCTCTGGATACAACTAGAAGGTGGCTACAAACACCTGTCCTTGCCCCGTCAAACCACCTTGAAGTAGAAGTAAAATTCTGGAACAACTGTCACACTATCACTGTGAGATATATCATTGTAAAGTTGTACCAATAAACTTGAACCATGCATCAACCTGTAATTAACATGTACCATAAAAAAGTGCATCAACCATGCATCAACCTATAATTAACATGTACCATAAAAAAGTGCATCAACCATGCACCAAGTATGTACCAATCATGTTCCAACTACTCATCAAATATAACTCATCAATATGCACCAACATCATCAACTATACACCTCATGTATGTGCCAACTCATCAACTACTTGCCTCAACCATGTACACAACATGTACCTTAACCAAAATCCCTCATCAATTTCATCATCCAAATATGATTTGTAACTATGTAATAGACCTAGTGTATATGATCACATACCTAAAAACCTTCCTTAACTTTAACAACAAGAGACTAGCATTTTCATCAAACTTTTCTTTAGTCTCACATGACTAGTTTTGGATTAGTCAACAACCCTAACTTCAAATAATCATAACTTTGTACCTGTAATGAATAAAGATCTGAAAATGATACACAATGTTCTTCAATGTGTTTTATTAAATTCCTCCAAGTTTCACTACTTGGAACCTCTTAGAAAAGGAGTTATAGCAAAAATGACATACCTTGTTGAATTATGGCTTATTCTAGAGAGCGGCCTTGTAGAGCGTGTCCCGCACAGAAATTTTTTGAATCAATATAAAACTGTTACATAGCATACTACAGACTGTAATATAACCAACACATTTAGTCTTACTGAATTTGGATCTGTTATAAATAAGTTATGACGTTTTTACCCGAAACACCTGTTTTTGACTAGTTTCAGGACTAGCCACAAACCCTATTTTTCACGGAGTGTAAATCCAAAAATACAACGACCCAAAAGCTGATTTTTTTACCACAGATACTTGGATATGTTTCCTAAATTTCATATCAATTTAACAGTCTGAATCATTCTATAAAAACAATTATTGCGAAAATGGTGAGATGACCTGTAAATAACATACCTTAGAAAGCATCATCAAAAGAATTTATCCTTCCTTGAATTTCGGCCTTATTTTCTTCACCTTCCCTCAAAAATTCAGCTTAGATATCCTTTGGTTACATCGGACACCTATAGATATTCAATATTCACAAGTGTGATCTGAAATGAGAGAGCCTTGCCTCATATTTATACTCTCCAAGTATCTTCCTTAAAAACATCTTCTAGGTCACTTTGCCCACATTCCTTATTTTAGGGTTAACCCACTTCTAATTTCTCCATTAAATTTATTATTCAAATAATTAAATTGTATTCAATTTGAATTATAGTACACTCATCACTTCACTTTATTATTTACCTTCTAAAATCTTTTAAACCACTTTGACCTTTTAGGGCTTCTAGATGACATATGAGGTTCATCCAACTTCATAAGGCCATAACTCTCAAACCGTGAATATTTATGTGACGTTCCACATACCACCAAAAATGGAATGACATGTAATATCCATATAGAATATTATTACCTCTCTCAAACCGTGAAGATTTATGTGACGTTCCACATACCACCAAAAATGGAATGACATGTAATATCCATATAGAATATTATTACCTTAAAATATATCAAAAATCATACCATTGTCCATCAAACAAACTTGGGTCCATTACCCAAACCTGGGTTCTCCAACTTCTCATGGCCATAACTCTCTAATCGTGAGGAGTTATGTGACGTTCCACATACCACCAGAAATGGCATGACA
>SNQJ01S0145102.1:45839-58297 GCA_010110895.2 Picea sitchensis
TGTTCTTCATCATTAGAGAATTGGATATTTTCTATATTGACTTCTAAATCCATGTCTTAGAGATGGATTTCTCTCTCAGGTATGTTCTCTTCAATTTCTTGCTGAGAATTAATCCTCTTTCTTTTTCTTGCAATTTATGAGATTTTTCCAATTTTCCATGAGGAGGGTTTTTATCACCTCCATCATCTGAATTATTCATTGAAGAATTTTTCTGCTAAGATGTTGTAGACTGAGAGGTATTTTTGAATAGGGTGCTCTTTTTGGAAATAATAGGAGACTGAGCATTTTTTTGATTAGAGGGTTTTCCTTTTTTCTTATACTGGTTTGTGGTACTTATGATGGTTTCGATATCACCTGCTTTCCTTTCAATACATTCAGTCGAAGGATCATGGTTGTCTCACTCTTCTTCTCCAAATATAAAAGTATTAATAAGTGTATTACTGAATCCAAATCATGATAACATGTGATCATGAAAAAGATGATTAGGGTCAAAACCATTAATCTCTTTTGCAAATTTAATGTTATATTGATCAAATTGTGTACCATATTCATCAATTTTAGTAGTTCCTCTTAGAAATATTTTGTCGACCTTCCAAGGTAGTGGGATAAATTGCTTCTTCTTTTTCTCATAGAATAAATGCAACAGGGACTTGTCTTGTCTTTCCACTTCAACAATAAATAATCTGACTGGAACATAGTAAGGAAGATACAGGGTGTTTTCATGAGAGCAATAGATCCTTATAATATTGTATTTTTCCATCTCTTCTACAATCCCCTTCTTATTTAGAAAAATTAATTCTTCATGTGACAATTTGGATGTATTTCCTCCAAAGACAAGCTTCTTAAAAATAGACATGAATTCATTATATACTTCATAAAAGTAGCGAGCATCATTTTGCCTCCACAGGGCTTAACACCCCATTGTGACAGGGTCAACATTACAATTTACACTTTTCCCTATATTTAATCCCTTGAAGATATTATAGTAAGTAATAGCAAATATCAAGTAGGAGGCCATGTAGAACTTCTTAGTGTCTTTAAAATTTGACAGTTGCGAATAAATTTCAGTAGAGATCATTTTTCCCCAATCAAAAATCGTTTGTTCTTGAATTGTAAAATATAAGATATAAAGAGTCAATAGAGGAATGGTTTTTGTAGACTCTTGTCTTGTAATTCTAGTAAAAATCCATGCTACTTGTCGGTAGGGATATCTCAATGAACTAACCTGAATTCTAGATATATCTTCTAGCATTGTTGAAGGATATTCTAAATATTCTTGCAGAATCTCTAATGTGTTGTTCTTCTCCTTAAGAAAACTTCTAGTTCCGTCTCCTTTGAATGTGATAGTTGGCTCTGGTAATTTTAGCATATTCATGAAAGTTGAAGGTGCTAAAGAGATATGGGATCCATTGTGTAGTAGAATTTCCCTTCGATTTTGAATAAACTTATCAACTCACCAGAAGACTATGTCTTTGCAATCGAAAACTTTGGGAATGCATCTAGCTAGAGAAATACTTGATGCCCAAGTCTTATTCTCATTTCTTTCTAGTAGGGGCAATGTTGTGAAATACCTGTAAGACCATGACCAGTGAAAATTGTAATCTTCTTGTGTGAATAGGTTCAGTGTGTCTCCACATATTGTTGCTTTCTCATTTCCATTCTACTATAGTTGGCAAACTCTGCATATAATTTCTTAGAGTATTGAAATACAATCTTCTTTAGTAATATGACTTAAGTCCTTTTTGATGGAGAAGTTAACAAAATTAAATGATATTACCTTGAGAACCATGCAATCAATAACAATCTTTTTATATTTCAATTAGCAGTTATTTTCCGTAGGAATAGCATTAAATAGATCTCGAGAAATGTGACAAAGTCAATGGATATAGAATAGCGGGGTGGCAGGGCAGCAGGCATGGAAGAAATGTGAGGATGAGTCTGGGAACCCGCGGGCCCATGGTGTAAATGATATGAGGAAGATTATATTTAAGGACCATTATGAGGGTCATAAAAGTTTTGGTGTGTTTTGATGGCAGTGGACTTTAAAAGAAGAGCAAGTGAACCCGCAAGTTTGGCAACCCGCGAACACGCCATAAAGGATATAAAAAAATGGTAAAGTCTTGGTGCAATTTGTATATCATGGAAATATTTGGGAAATAAAATATACCCACCATGAATGAACCCACCTTGACTCAAAAATTTTATAATTAAATAAATATAAGAAGAAAATAAGTATAAAGCTACATATAGATCAACATAACTAAATTAAACATACAATTTGATTCTTTAAACATAAAATATTGATTTAAAAGAGATTATTTTTTATTTGAAATTTTACAATCTATAAACATTAAAAATTATTATTATTTTAAAGCCTAAATCAACATCAAATTATTATTTTTAGTTACATATATACTCTCAACATCTTAATATGAATGTTTTAAATACATGATTTCATTTTAAAATATTATTTGAAATTTGAAATTTTTACTATCATATAATTGTTTTTAAATTTTTTATTCGAACGTCTACCATCTAAATTTAGTATAAAGTGATAATTATTTTTAAATATCAACCAAATTATTCAAAATCAAAGATGCCTCGGAAATGTTGGTAGTGAGATGGTATTTTGACCGACTTCTGAGTGCAAAGCCATGGCATCCCCTTTTTTATGCCAAGGAAGAGGTTATTTCTAGTTACCATACTTGGATTAAGCTTCCAAACTTATCATTGGAGTTTTGGTTTGATGAGGGCCTTAAGGAAATTGGGGAGGTTCTAGGTTTTTTCATTACCTCCATGATAGCTATAAATCTAGCCTTCATAGATCAGTCACTCATATTCTTGTATCCTTGGACCCCAGGTAGGATCCTTTTGATTCTATATATGGTTTGGGAGCAAACGAAATGCACTCAAACCCTGGACTATCTCAACTTCTAGTTTAGATGCTCCCCATGCCACATAGTTAGGCATATTCTAACGGACTGTTGTTGGCACGCAATGGGAAAACCTGGGGTTCAACATTAAATCACCAACAAAACCATAAAGATACTGACCATTTTGGCATCACCCGCAAGCGGGTGAAGTTTCACCCGAGACCATTGGGGATTGCAGGAACTAGGATTATGCGGTCATGAAGGGAATGGATACCATTCTAACATTCATTCTAACTTAAAATGCATCCAACGTGCAATATAACATGTGTGAAAAATCATAACAACATAATAATGTGACATATTCATATTACTTAATTATTCACCATGTGTGTAGAACCATTAGATACATATTCATATTGACCCTTAAGCATATGTGCACAATAAACAGAGTAAACCAACAAATCATGAAAACAAACACATTAGAACATAGGAATTTAATGTGGTTCACCCCAACTGGGCTACATACACAACGATGGCTTCTTATATTATTCATTCATATTTAATCCTCACAACAGGTGCACACTACGCTCAAATAAGATACATCAATTCTACCCAAAATGCCCTAGCCATTCGCGCATATAGTGCACACTTAGCTCATTTCATCATTTGACTCCTTCTTGAGACATATCACCTCATTATCTCACTTTCACCATCTCTCTATCCAAAAACCCATTACATATTTACACATTGATATTAGGGCTTAGCTTGTTACAAAATGGACCAAAAGGTATAACTACTTCTAACTAATTTTTGTCTTCCCCCACGCGCTGGTCCCTAAACAATGTTAATTGTCTTCCTTTCCTTTGTGCACGCTACTCCTTAGCATTCTTTTCATGCGGTTTTCTCCTGCGTGATTCCCAAAATGACATGTTCCAACAACTGTACACATGAATTTCAAAAAATCTATCATTAAAATATTGCTCTTGTAGGGAAACCTAAGGGTGATGGACATTATGTCAAGAGTGAGGAGGGTATTTTTGGCTCAAAAGGTCATGGTAAACTTGTAGGAGTACGGGAGCATGTGCCTCTGGATTAGACCTCAAAGCAGGTTGATGAGTTTCCATGTATTCAAATTGGTGATGTAAGGATTCATTTACATGAAGAACAATCGATCAGGATTATGGAAAAGCGGAGTTGGATTTCCTTGGCAAGGATCTTGAGCTTCTTAATGGAGCAATATTGAATAAATAGGGACAAATAGTTCTCCTTTGACTTGAATTTCTAGTAAGTTAAGTTTCTCTTGAAATTGACCCAAAGCACTAATTACCCTCGGTCAAGTGGATCATGGCTTGTGTCACAACTGTTTCTTTTGCGATGCTTATAAATGGGGTGGGATATCCTTTCTTCCAACCAACCTGTGGTCTCTGTCATAGTTGTCCTATGTTGCCCTACTTGTTATTGTTTGTAGTCGATGGCCTTAGTCGTGTTATTACATAAGCTAAAAGAGAAAATGGTTTCCATGGCATTCGAATGGGGCATTCATAACATCTCACGCAATTGTTATTTATGGATGACATTCTCAAATTTTATTCTTGTGCAGAATTGGATGGAAAAATTTTGAAAGAAATTTTGGAACTTTTCTGTGAGGCTATAGAAATGATTATCAATAATGAAAAATCAACCATTTATCTGCTAGATGCACAGGAGCATTATCATTGTGTTTATTCTTCTTTGTTCGATTTCACGTTGCATGATATGGGGGAAGGTTCCAATACTTAATCTTAAAACAAAAAAATATGGAGTTGTTGATTGGAATTGGTTGGTGGCTCATATTGATCACATGATCCATTTCTAGTGCAATAGATGGATCTCCTGCAAGGGTAGACTTGCGATTACAAAATCAGAAATTGAAGCAATTCTTGTATATTGACACCTTATGGCGAGTATTCCAAAAGGGGTATTGGCTTGTATTCATTAAATGTTTTTCAAGTATATGTGGAAGGTAAGTTCAAAGTATATGGGTTCTCATCTAGTAAATTGGAAAATTATTTCAAGGCCTAAAATTTTTGGTGTATGGGGACTCAAATACCTATGGTATTTTGTTATTTTTGTGGGCATTTTTTTTCTAGCGACAACCTTTGGAAGAACATCCTGATTTCCAAATGCATCGAGTTGAGTTATATTTGGGATTGGATTCGTAAACATAGGAAATGTGTACCCAATACATCAAATCAATGGTGGGTGATCTCTCAAGCATTTCCAATAATTGGACAGTTTTTGGCATGGAAAGTTGGATTAGGCCATCAGGTCAGAATTGGGGTTGATACTATAGTTGGATGTGGGGAACATAGTTTTCTTTCAAATGTATTAGTAAACCATCTACGTATCCTAGGATATGTACTCTCAATCACATTGGTGATATATCTCAATCTTCACTCTGGCATCAACATTGGTTATATGCATTATTTTTGTGGGCATTTTTTTTCTAGCGACAACCTTTGGAAGAACATCCTGATTTCCAAATGCATCGAGTTGAGTTATATTTGGGATTGGATTCGTAAACATAGGAAATGTGTACCCAATACATCAAATCAATGGTGGGTGATCTCTCAAGCATTTCCAATAATTGGACAGTTTTTGGCATGGAAAGTTGGATTAGGCCATCAGGTCAAAATTGGGGTTGATACTATAGTTGGATGTGGGGAACATAGTTTTCTTTCAAATGTATTAGTAAACCATCTACGTATCCTAGGATATGTACTCTCAATCACATTGGTGATATATCTCAATCTTCACTCTGGCATCAACATTGGTTATATGCATTGGATATAGGGTTGGAGGAACAATGGTATGAGGAGTGGACTTAGTTCACAACAACAACTAGGAAAGCACATGTTCACTTATGTAACATACCCGACCCCCAAAGTACCTTCTAAGGGATGGAGTATCAAAAATTTTACTTCTTCTGACAACCCTACTGTGTTCTCGGACTCGTGTTTGGTGATATTGCAGACTCATAGTCTATAATCGTACCTTTCACGAACCCACCCCCCAAAACTTAGTTTATTTTTCATTCGCAGACTCACGGACACACAATTGTTTTCCTTCCCTTCATAATTTCATCTAAGAAGTCTCGACACTTAGATTATTTTGTGATCCTTTTGGGTTCACAGGTTGGCAGACTCACTAACTCATTCATCTCACCTTCCCATCTCTGTGAACCCACCATGCTCTTGAATACACTACTTGCACATTACACACGTGGACCTACCCAACATTGTCACTTGGCTAGACACGTGGCACTCAGACCATGTCACCCTTCGTTTCCCCAAATACCTTAACACCATGCCATGTGGCACCATGGGCCACTCTCCTCATGGACCCTCCACGTGGACTGACATGAAATACACGTCATCATTGATATATCCTACAGTGAAGAAGGTTTCTCATAGTCTTTCATCAAAGTACCATATCCAATGCTACCCCGATGTCCTTAAATTAGTATGAATCTAGTCTTTAATCCTATGATTTTTTCTCAAAGGATTTCCTAAGACTCTTAGGGACATTTGGAGGTTGTAAAAGCCACCCCAAACTGTTAATATTTTCTCAACACAGTGTAAGGATGAGAAATTTGCGCCCAGCACACTATCTGTAGTTGTTAAAGGAATTTCCAACCAAAAATACCGAGTTTTTACTCACTTAACTTTGCTTGTAACAAGATGGATAATTACCCCACTTATCATATGCACAATTATTAATTCTACATCGACAATCGAATATATAAGCATACTCGTTGATAAACATTTCCATGGTATTATAGCTACAAACTCCATTATTGAACTAGTCTCATCGCCAATACACTCAAGATAATGATAATTATGGAACCAATGCCAGAATTACCATTTTACATCATCTATACAATTTTTGTAGGGAAAATTACTTAAAAATTATTACGAATAACAATTAATTGTGACCAGAATTCATAGTATTTTTCACACTAATACTCAACACATGATTCCATACATTCTCAATCAACAATAATTAAACAAGCACATAATTATCACTTATCTGGAACAATTGAACCACCAATTGCATGCAGACCTATGAATTTCCTCCCAACCTTAGACATTGTTCCCAACAAACTAAGAACAGTCACCCCTGAGCTAGGCTTGAACTCCACTGGGGCAAGGAAAATCTATCCCTAGAGGTCTCTCAGTAGCAACAATATCTCAATACATGTTTCAAGTTCAACAACAATCTTATAGACTCTACTTTCCCCACATGCTTTTCCCACCTACGAAGTGTGCCCCCTATGGCTGCCCACTCCCTTCTAGGCTTCAACAACAAACCAAACATGAATAATCAAAGTTCTATGATGACAACTTGGCACCTATGGGAATCAAATTCCTTGAAATTATCTCACTTGGAGAGAATGCACACGGTCCTAACAACCTGCCTCTTCATCTTAACTATTCTCTTTTGGTGCTCCTCAGCAGAATCCTATGCTCTCACGGGTCCAGGTACAAGTACGATAATGGCAGCATGAAAGTCTCAATTAAAACAATGAGGTGAGGTGGGTGAATAAATGATCAAATGGTGGATGAATGAGATAAAGTCCCCAAAAAGTATGTGCATGTTCCCAATTTGACACTTTTCATGTTGGAAACTGCATGGGCCACACATGGGTTCCCTCACATGGTGATATGTTTCCTCATAGGGACTTAGGATAAAATACAGTATCCCCTACTTTAGACTTTAACTTTATGAATATTGATAAAATATTCCTTTTTGGCTTTAGCCCCCTTATCTTAGCCCCTTTTCTAGAATCTTAGCCCCCCTTTCTGATTCTAGTGGATTGTATCCCCCTTACGCTTCTTGTTAGGATGGTCTACATGTAGTCATGTTTTCTTTCATTAATTTCAAGTGAAAATACAAAATAAAAATAAAAAAATTCATTGGCCAAAATAGGTTCATGTCTCACCAACCTATACACATACTTGTAATTACATTTCAACTGGGGTTCAGATTAGGGGTATTACATTCCCCTCCCCCTTATTTATGCATTGTCCTCAATGCAACATATACATATGTACAAAAAAAAATTCAAAAATTTACAAAAAGATGTGGATATTCTACCCACATAGCATGTCCATGTTATGGGGTTGCTTCCTCTGGTTCGTACCAGGGCCATTGGACCTTTACCAGATTTATGACTTAATTCTGGAGTTGTTTTTCTTTCCGATCCTAAATGCATATTGGTTGTACCTAGAATTCACCCTCTGGCTCTACTTGAATCACATTCCAATCAATGACATGCTTAGTATCAGGTACACATATTTTGAGTAAGGATACATGAAAAACATTATGAATTTGCATGGAATTTGGTAATGCAAGCATATAATCTATAGGACCAATCCTTTCCAGAACTTTGAATGGCCCACAATATATTGCTAAAAATTTTGAACACTATGCCAATCTCAGGGAACTTTGTCTTGCTTTTACTTTCAAAAATAAATGGTGAACTATTGAAATTCTCTAAGAGTTCTATGCTTATCAACATAACTTTTCTGCATGTCCAAGGAAACTTTCAAGTTTTGTTTTATCTTCATCACTTGATCCTCCATATCTCGGAGAAAATCTAGTCCAATTATTGTTCTATCAGTTGGATTGTCCTGGCTTATTGGTGTATTGCATTTCCTTCCGTAGAGTGCTTCAAATGGACTCATCTTCATAAATGCTTGGTATCCATTTTTATAAGCGAATTCGACCAAGTGTAGGTAATCCTCCCACTTTGATGGTTTATCCATGACATACATTCTTAGCATGTCTTATATTATCTGGTTAATTCTTTCAGTTTTTCCATCTAACTCGGGATGGTAGGATGTGCTAAAATTTAAATTTGTGCCCAATCCTTTCAATAACTCTTTCCAAAAATTCGATGTGAACTTGTAATCCCTATCAAATACAATAGTCTTTGGTATCCCATGAATTTTGGATACTTCCTTCAATTAGATTTCAATAATGTTGGTTGCCTTGTGATTTTCCTTCACATAAATGAAATGGGAAGCTTTGGTAATCTTGTCCAAAACTACCATAATTGAATCATGTTGTTTGACAATCTTGGGTAGTTTAGTAATAAAGTCCATGGTTACCACTTCCCATTTCCACTATGGAATGGGAAAAGGTTGTATTAAACCCGTTGGGTGTCTCTTCTCAACCTTGACTTTTTGACATTCAAGGCATTTGGCAATAAAATCTGCAACCTCATTTTTCATGCCTAGCCAATAATAAATATTTTTGGCAGTTGTGATCGTCTTTTGGTATCATGGGTGTTGGAGTTACTTCACACACACCTAGGATTTATTTTTCCTAAGTTTTTTCCTTGTTTATTAGTCATAATTAGTCATTATCCAACCTCCTATAATTTAGGGGAGAATATTCCACTTGGAGAATATTCTCTTTCAGTTGACACTTCAGTTTGACTAGTTGAGTTGAGTTTAGATGTTGCATTGGGATCATCACCATGCAAAATTGGGATCATCACCATGCTAATTAAAACTTGCCTTGGTATCATCACCAGAGTGGCGCATTAGCCTTGATTCCTTTAGTTAACTTCTCACTACTCTTTGTTCAGTCAGTTAATTGAAGATCAGTTGACTAGTTAACTCAACTAGGTGGCAGTTCAGTCACGTAACTACCTGAGAGACTAGAATAAGTGGCAGTTCACTCCTGTAACTATTGGTGTGTGTCCATATCACTCTAGACCACCACTATGGTGCATTATTTATCCTCAAGTCTAACTCATTTATTTATACAGAGTATATCATGTGTAAATTATTCCTTATTCACAGCGGTTAATGAGAATTCTTCCATTCTTTCTCTCCTTCTTCTTCCTTCTCCAATTCTCTCTGCAAATGTGTGTATTATTATTTATCTAGATATATTTTTTGCATTTTCAACACATTTACATGGTATCAGAGCCAACAGAATACTACGCAAAATCTACACCAATTTTTTTTGCAAGTACAAAAGATTGAAGACGACAGAAAGATGGAATTCCAAAAGGAATTCATTCTTACACCTTACAACTATTTTTCATGGAAGGAGAAAATAGCCATACATCTCTGATCTAGAGGGTTTTATAGGTTAACCATGAATATAGATATAGAGCCAACATCAGCCATAGAAAAATCCAAGTACTTAAATCGCATGGATGAGGCACTCAAAACAATTTGCAGTCTTATTTCTCCCGATCTCCTTTTTCACATATCTTCTTGTAAGACTCCCAATGAAGCCTGGAAAACCTTGGAAGGGATATTTGGAAAATGGTATGAGATGAGGGGACACATTTTGGAGGTGGAGCTTCTCACATTGGATCCAAAAAGCTTCGACAATATCCAATATTTCTTTACAAAATTCAAGGATTTACTATCTCAACTCAAAGTTGGGGGGTTGATAAATCATCGGAGGAGAAACAAATGGTTCTCACCATTCTCTCCAAGCTTGGTCCTGAATTATCTATATTATTATCCACATTCCATACTGTTAGATTCACCTCTGGAGCCACCTGGAAGATGCCTTCTCTTGAGGAATTTATCTAATCCCTGACACAAGAGAAAACCAAGCTCATCAACATGGGCACAATCAAAGACCCAAGGGCGCATGCACTCACTGTGCATGATGGAAACCAAAAATATAAAAAATCTAAAGATAAAGATAAACAGAAATCTCTTGCACATCCGAAGAAGGAAGGGTACACAAAACCCTTCATCGATGCCTCTGGATCCAAAGGGGAAAAGGGGAGAAAATGGGAGAAATGCATGTACTATCACAAAGGATTCCATTCAGAATCCGCATGCATGCAAAAAAAAATAGATYTGATGTCTCAAATACTTCAGCAAAACAACCTTAGATATCACATCCCCGAGGGTGCCAAGAAGAAGAAAAATCCAGAAGATCTGAATTCCAAGAAAGGCAATTCTAGCCATGCCTTGATTGCCATCAACTCCTCTCCCCATGCTTGGATCATTGATTCGGGAGAATCACATCACATGGCTGCCTTAAAAGAAGTATATTCTTCTTTGGATGCATGCAAAGGTCCTCCTATTCTGATGGGGGACAACTCTTCTGTCGAAGTCATCGGCAAAGTAAGGATTGAACTCACCAAACGAAGCTTCGAGAATGTGTTGCATGTTCCCAAGATTTCTGTCAACCTTCTCTCTGTGTATCAGATGACGAATTCAAGAACTGGAAAGAAAGTCATATTCACACCAAATTCTGTGGACATCTACGACATGCAAACCAACTCCAGGGTTTCTACCGGTGAGGTAAATCATCAATCTAGATTGTATACATTTTCTGAATTCATTGAACCTGATTCTACTTTACTGCTTACTCATGCTGATGAAAGTAGTAGGATATGGCACGAAAGGTTTGGACATTTGAATTTCAAATACATGCAACATCTTAGCAAGCACAAATTGGTTGATGGTCTACCAAACATCCATTTCTCCAAGGGAGTGTGTGAGGGATGTGTTCTCAGGAAACACCATCAAGAGAAATTCGCTAAGGGAAAGTCTTAAAGAGCCTATGCACCTTTAGTTATGATCCATAGTGACCTTATGGGCCCCTTTCCACATCCATCCATAAGAAAATTAAGGTTTTTTCTCATTTTTGTTGATGATTTCTCATGTTTTACTTGGATCTACTTTCTTAGTCAAAAATATGAGGTCTTTCCACACCTCAAAGATTTCAAAGCCTTGGTTGAGACACAGTCCAAAAAGAATATCAAAGTCCTCTGAACTGATAATGGGGGAGAGTATGTAAATCATGAGATCCATAATATTTTCCATGAGGCAGGGATCCAGTTGCAGCGCGCAGTTCCCTATACTCCGCAGTAAAACGGAGTTGCTGAGTGAAAAAATAGATCTCTAAAGGAGATGGAATCCTGCATGTTGCATGCAAAGTCACTACCACATAGACTATGGGCCAAAGCACTTATTTGTGCAACATACATCCAAAATAGATCTCCTCATAGATCTGTCAAGGATAAGACCCCCTACGAGGCTTGGAGCAGCCTCAAACTGGAAGTGACCCACTTTCGCATTTTTGGTTCACGTGCATGGGCCTGGATTCCCTTTGAAAAGAGGAAGGCACTTGATCCACAGAGCATTGAGTGAATTTTCGTTGGATACCCCGACAATGTGAAGGGATATCGGCTTATTCATATTTCCTCGCACCGGCTCATCATTGAGCGTAGTGTCCAATTCGAGGAAAGTGTCTCGCATGTACCTCAACAATCGCATGCAAACACCTTCACTCTTCCACCTGTTCGAGATGATGAGCATGCACATGCCGACTCTTCTTCAGATGAGAGTTCTAATTCAGAGGACTTAGATTATTCATATTCATATTCAGAGTCAGTACAGTCAGATTCACAGTCAGATCATCCAGATGCAGTTGTAGAGCCAGAGAAGAGGCCCAAGTGGGCACAGACTACTCTTAAGGATGTAGGGGATCTTGTTGGTGATCCAACCGATACTAGGAGGACTCGATATGATTTCGAGGATCCATCTGTTGCACTCA
>SNQJ01S0145103.1:0-11832 GCA_010110895.2 Picea sitchensis
GCTTTGTTGCTTCATTTCAATAAGAACCAGTTTGATGTAAGTGTTGCACCATGTTTCAGATACTTAAAAGGTCATTTGACTAACCCCTTGGTGGTGTTGACATGAAGGGCCTTGGAGAAAACCCATGAAAAAGCACTTATCCTAAGTTTCCTCGGTGCATGTATTTTTCGCGCCCTCACTTATACTCCATTCACATATCACTTATACTCCATTCACATATCAGTGGACCAAATGATTGTGCCCAGATCTACGGTGGACAGATCATTCTGAACCCCCCCGATCGTTCTGCTTTTAACTTGGGGGGGCTGGGGGGGTCTGGAATGGAATCTTTCCTCTGGTGGGCCTCTGTCTATACGTGGAAACGATCTAATGGCCCCGAGTCCCATCATCTCCTACTATCTGGCATACTGTTGTCACCTCTGGACGTCACCATTCATCTTTCTTGAAGTAGTCACGTCCCATAACTGATGTCAGTTCTTCCCCCCCGGTCGTTCATGGAAAGCCCCCTCACTATGACCTTTACCCCAATCGGTAGCCTCCACATCACTCATATGTATCCCTCAGTCACCATCACCTACCATCTCACACTCTAAGTGATCCATTGGCCATTTATTACTGGATGACGTATCCGTTAGCCAGCTAACTTATCTCCCGTGCCCAACGGACACTCATTTACTCAAAAATACCCATTTCTTCCTATTTTCACCATTTACTCACTCATCGCACCAGAGAGATTTACCTCATTTTCTCCTCCGTCACAATCAGTTGCCCCCCACCAACAGCCACCCCACTAATGTTGTTTTTCTTGCAGGTATTGTTGCAGTAATGGCGCCAAAGTCCAAACAAGTAGAAGAAGAGGAGAATCCATTTCTCCCACCTCCTGTCGACCTTGACAAGATCCCACTGGTCAACAAAGACCGCTTAATAGCGGATACAAAGTGTGATTTTGATTTTTCAGAACTTCATTCGTGGCTCAAGGAAGTCTTCCTGGACTAGAGTGATGAAATCAGACTCTGGGAGTCCAACTTACCCCTTTACCTCTTCCCTCGTATCCACCCTTTTATAGAATTCGCTCTCAAGTGCCAAGCGCACTACATTCCCGAGCAAAGAGTCGTCGTCTCCTCATCCAGAGAGATCCTTTTCCTCATCACGCCTGAATCTATCGACCAGATGATGCAAATCCCTTGAGTCGACTCTGCATCACCCTTCAACCTGGAAATTCCTACAGAATTATACCATAAAATGACCTTCCCTCAAAGGGCTCAAATATTCGAGCTTTTCCTCCCCCCATCCCCTCAATTTCCCTCCACAAATCCTCCTTATCCTTCTTCCATGTTCTCGACTAAAGGAAACCATATCATCTCTTCCCTTTGTGATTTGTTAGGATACTATTTCGATCAGTGGGTAGATGAACCCATTCTGGGTTTTCTATCCATCTTCTCTACCGATGAAAATCCCACCACCCAGTTTGACTTCAACACATTCCTAGCGAACAATATTCATGAACAGTTCGTGAATTTCACCATGGAAGGCATGTTCCGATACTCATCCATACTGGCGTACCTGTTCGTCTTCTTCCAAGCAAACAAATTCGTTTTTTCCATGAAGAAGATGCATGGAGATGGTAGACCCCAGGAAGTGACAACATGGACCTACTTGCTCAAGCACAACTCCACAGAGTTTAGTTTCAAGGAGTTCATTGATCAATTCTACCACCCTGTGGTAAGTATGTTAGGCGGCAGGCCCGAGCCTCGGATAAATGATGAAGTTCAAAGGATCCTGCATCTCTCGGATAACACAAATACAAGGGTTTGGTATTTATATCAAGATTACACTGAAATCAGAGTATACGGGTGCGAGTTGGCACCGTATAAGCTGCCCAAGTATCTGCCTGTCAGAATTTTTTCTTTGGAATATATCAGGTAGATAATAAATTATGATGATATCCATTTTGTGTCACTGAAGAAAAAGAAATATCTTAGAATCAAGGGGCAGATTGGCTCCTTCATCTGCAACAATCGTAGCATTGGGGAAGAAGCAGACAGGATGCTGAGGGAAATGAAGTTCTTCATGAGCTTCCCATGGAATTATGATCCATGTGGGATCATCTCTGAGATGAGGGTGAAAAACAAGAACATCCCATATGTTCATGAAGCTAGGCCTGAAGTTGAAAAATTCACAAACCAGACAGTATCGGAGCCTAACACATTGGTCGAAGTAGAACAACAGGATCCCTCGGCCACTGTATCTCAAATAGCCACGCCACAAGTCCCAAAAGAGAAAAGGCCTAGGCAAGATTTATCTCCACCTGTCACGGAGGTATCGTCTAAAGAGTTCTAGCTGCATACTAAGAGGCCTAAGACTATGCCAGTTCCTGGACCGACCGGAGAAAAAGAAGCCCCGTCTACAACAATGACCAAGGTTGATAGGCCACCCTTAGGTTCGAGCCTCCATAAGGTCATAACCTCAGTAGTGCCGGAGATATCTACATATTCTCCATTGACAACCCAGCCAAGCAAGGTGGGACCGAAGCTGAGTATCTTCGAAAAGTACGAGCTAATCAAGAAAAGGAACCAGACCCTGACCAGCAGTGCCTGCGTGCAGTTCTGGAAGTAGACGTCGACTGCGCAACATAGGATGCTATCGACATTCGACACCGAGAAGGGAAGAATGAATATGCCATTCCTCCAGGCACAGGTACCAGATCCAAAGGTGATCACTGACTACAAGAGGGCCACCTTCGAATTCCAGATGAAGGACGTGCATCCGGCCGATCAGATGGATCTGCACAAGAAGACAGGGGAAATGGTCTTTTACATGCTGGCGCATGCTTCCACTACTGCGTCCAAACTACAAGTGTCCCTAAACAATGTTCAAACACAATTCAAGTTGGAGAAGATATCATCCTTTGCCAAGGATAATAGGATCAAGACTTTGGAGGAGTTGGTCCTCAAGATCGATTACGATCCTTCAAACGTGAAAGCAGCTGAGGAAATGATAAAGAAGAAGAATGCTGACATAGCCTCCTTGAGGAAACAACTGAAGCTCCCACCCACAGAGGATTTGTAGGCGAAGGAGATAGCAGAGAAAGATGAAATGCTTAAGCTACTCATGGAGCAGAACGCACAGCTTAAGGAAATGGAAGCTAAGATGGAGAAGTTATTAAAAGAGAAAGAGCAACTAAAGCCAATGGAAGTCATTCCATTGAGTGCTATTCCAATTTCAGGAGTGAGCACAGCATCAATGACATAAGTCCCATCCGCGACTCCATTGACATCCCTGGAGAAGACAGTCGACCTGGCTAATTCTATGGAAAATATGAATCTGCAGGAAATAGAGATCAGCAGGCTCAAAAAGGAGATTGAGAACCTTCAGGAACTCAAATCTTCCTTTCAGACCAGCCTCTCCAAGGAAAATCAGGTGATATATCAACTCAAACAGGAGTTACAGCATCTCCGGAAGAAAACAGTGGCAGGAAAAACTCTAGCCGAGGTTAAAGAAAGTGTATGGACAGACATCACCAAGTCCATGAACGAGATATGGCCCATGATACAGATAATGTTTGAGAAGAATGAATTGGTACAGAGAAGCAAACAGTCCATCGAGAAGATCAGAGTAGAATTGGGAGAGATGCCAACACAGGCGACCGAGATCATCAAGTTCCTAAATTCTAAGACCAAGGAAGAGTTGGAAGAGCTGAAAATTGAAGACAGAATAGAGACCATCCTTGAGGTTAAAAGTGTTTTGACCATGAGAGGATTAATGCTTCAGCTGGAAGAAAAGGTTCAGGCCATGGACCTGGGGGTACAAAGATTCTTTAGTAAGATTGAGGTTCTACAGAAGAAAGGTCTTCCTAGTCTAAAGGTAATCAATGATAAATTGATGACACTCCCAGATTACAAGAAGAGATTGGCCGATGTGGCTAAGGACAATTCAAATTTTGCAGGAATTCAAGGGAGCATCACTGGCAAGGCATTACTAGATGCCCTTCTGTGGGACATCAGTATCCAACATGAGATTCGATACATCTTCCTCACCAAACCTACCTTCGCCAAGTACACAGAAATGGATGATGTGTATCGAAGGCTACTCAAAGTCAACATGCCCAGTCATCTCTGATGAGAGGAACTCTGTGATCTGATCAAGTAGCAGATGAGTTGTCCTAGTCCAGTCATTTGTCTAGTCAAATGAGGTCGTGTAGAGGCTTCATCAACAACCCACCCAGAAATCAACATGCAGTTACACCACATCATCAAGCAGTTCCTAGATTTAGGAAATTTGTTAAGTTAGTTAGGCTAAAAATAGATTTAGCATGTCTTGATCATTAATGACAGGATCGTTTGTAATTTGAGTTATAAATACTTCATCTTTCTAAGTATTGGGAGTTGTTGATCTTCACACCCTGAAGCTATCAGACTGTAATATTTTTGAAGAGATCTTCCATTAATAAAAAGGAGGCACTTTTACAAGATTCTTGCGTGTATTCACTGGTGATGTTTTTCTCTCTAAGTTGAATGTTATTCTCGCTTTGTTATCATATCGTTTTATGAATCTAAACTTTAGAAGTAACGAATGTTGCAGTATTTATCTCATATACCCTATTCTTGACTCGAAAGATTTTAGTGTTTTATCTTCTGGTGTTTTCAATAAAGAAATTGTTAATTGCTTATTTGTTGAAATTATCTTTCTCATCTTTTCTGCTATTCATAATTTATACTACTAAAGAATCCAATGATTATATTATCTCTCCTTGTGAAAGTTTTCCTTTTCGTTTCTGGTTCGGATTTCATATTTTATTAAAAACACAGAACCCATAGCCCAATGGATGTGTATACTGTCTCAACCAACTCGACAAACAGTACAACAACAAAAATTGACCTATTTATTTACCTATCCTAATATTTAAAATTGGAACCATAGCTAAATCATATAGAGAGATCCCTCTCTAAAGTTGGAAGGGCTAGATCCCAGCTTCGAAAGCGGTTGGATAAAGTTACCTTAGTAGATTTCTTCTGCTGTCAACCTCTAGGAAATTTACCAAGTGCTAACATAGTGGCGACTCCACTAGGGAGAGAACTAAAAATTTATAATTTCAAGTTTTCTTCTCCCTAAAAAGAAAGTTTGTTCCTGGAATATTGCAAATTTGAGAAGAAAGTAATGTTAGAGGTTGATTAAAATTTGTACATATTATTTTCAGACTCATAAAACTAAAAATTATATATATATATATATCAAAAAGAAATCTGGCTCCCAAGAAAGTTTATACTCGATCTCATCCAGACCCAGAACCTGTGATAGTGGCAGATAACCCGGAACAGTTGCTCAGGAAAAAGACCATAGCTGAAGGCTCAGTTAGTCATACTCCCTTGCATAAGTCCCTTTCCTTTTCAGAGGAACCCGTTACCTTTCAAAACCCTGACTTTGACACCTTTTCCCAACAAAGCCTGGTTATAACACGGTCTGATAGTTTTGTGACTGGAATCATTTTCGACCCAACCATTTTTCAACCCCGAACCCCTGAAGTTTTGTCTCCCACTGCTAAACTGCACGCCACTCCCTCAGTGCTATCTAGTCCCTCCTCGTCCTTGTCTTCATTCACTACCTCGTCAATCATCCAAATCGTTATCCCACCTCCTCCACCCATCATGGTGGCTAGATATGCTCCCTTGGTGTTGGCTACGCCTCTTCATTCCATGCCCCAAGACTATCAAATGAGAATTCCATAGTACGATGCAACAAGACCTTTAAACGCCCAACAACATGTTGATAAAATGAATGATTATTTTGATTTGCACGAAGTAGATGAGGCTGACGTTCAAATGAGATTTTTTGCCCAAAGTTTGATAGGTGACGTTAAAAAATGGTATAAAGGTTTACGTGCTGCCTCAGTCCCTGACCTTACCACATTCCAAAGGAGTTTTCTAGACAGATGGGAGGTAAAGTAAAACCCTCTCCAAATATTGTCAGAATACGAAAATATTAGAATAAATCAAGGTGAGACAGTACAAGATTACTGCACTCGTTTCAATAACCTATACAACACAATCCCAGCTGAAATCAAACCCCCACAGGGTTTAGCATTGATAAAATTCTCTGACGATTTTGACGCTGACATGTCATATCAACTAAGGGAAAGAAATTCTACCACCCTGGAAGACATGCAGAAAAGCGCAATAAGTGTGGAAGCCAATTTGTTGGCTAAAAGGACACGTCAGAGGTCAGAGAGGAGAGTCACAATTAAAGAGGAACCTTCCACATCAAACTCAGATTCCAAATTGGATTCCTTGGCCAGAGCAATGCAAAGAATGATGGAAAGACTTACTTTTTCAGACATAAATCCTCCAAGAGAAAACCCACCAGCTCCTCAGGTTCAGAATCCTAACTTCAGGAGAAACCCTCCTCAAATCAGACAGAGATATCCTAGGGATCAAAGAGAGCAGAGAGGTCTAGATCAGTAGATCAGACCTCCCCTACAAGAAAATTATGTTGATGAAGGAGAGGAAGTGATCGAGTAATTGGAGGATACTCACATAAATCTCATGGTTATTCACGATAACGAAGCTTTTTTCCTTACCCAAGAAGAGAAAGAACTTTTTCTTCTCAATCAAACAAAATAAAGTGAAGAAGCTGAAGATGCAGAACAACAGGCATTCGAAAATGCCATTTTGGAAGTACATCGGCAGTATAATC
This sequence comes from Picea sitchensis, assembly GCA_010110895.2. Classification (NCBI taxonomy): domain Eukaryota; kingdom Viridiplantae; phylum Streptophyta; class Pinopsida; order Pinales; family Pinaceae; genus Picea; species Picea sitchensis. The sequence goes on from SNQJ01S0145103.1 coordinate 6,691, forward strand.
AGCGGAGTAAAAACATAGAAGGAAGTTCCCCAAAAACAATGATTGAAACGAAGAAGGTAGTCGAAACCAAGAAAGCCTCTGATCCATCTGCCGAGAAGATTCCTGAGAAGAGTACTGTCGAAGTTCCTATGAAGAAAAACCTTACTATTCTGAAAAGATTGTCACAGCCCGAGGTTTCATCAAATAATCCACCAAGTACTTCTAGCCAGAAGAATGTGGTGGACAAACTAGAATTGATGAGCCAAGGCAGAGCTCCTACACCTTTCTACCTTGAGGGGGAATTAGCCAAAGTAAAAATTCCCATTCCACTTTTCGAGTTGATGAACAAAGACGCTTATCGTTCACAAGTGATTAAAGCACTGACCATTGAAACTGACATAGGTACAAAAGCCTTAACCGTCGGATCAACAAACCATTTTGATACTGTGAAACTTACAAATGATCAACCTGAACTTCTGTTCGGACCTGAAGTAGATGGCCGAGACAATAATGGTGATGTCACTCCTTTTTACATCAGTTTAAACATACACGACCTGATCTTGCATAACGCAATGCTGGATTCAGGTGCTTCCCACAATCTGATGCCTAAAGAAGTGATGGAGAAACTAGGACTGGAGGTTACCAGACCTTACAAGGATTTACACTCATTCGACTCTAGTAAAGTTAGATGTATTGGTTTGATCAAGGACCTATGTATCACCCTGGTTCAGATTCCGGCAAAGAGCATGGTCATGGATGTGGTGGTTGCAGACATTCCCCCAAAGTATGGAATGTTTCTATCCTGGTCTTGGGGGGCCAAGTTGAGAGGTACCCTATAGCTGGATATGTCATATGCCACTATCCCAGTTTTTGGGCAACAAAGAAGGCTATACAGAGAAACATTGATGAAATACATGGTCAGTAGCTAGGAAAAACCACACAACTATCCTCTTTACTCCGCGCATTCCAACTTGGATTCTTTTATCTTATACAATGATGGTGACACGGGAGAACAAGATACTCAGCTGGGAGAATATACATCTAGTTAGGATGAAGGCCAAGAAATCATTGAGGTAGTAAGGAAGAAAAATGTGATAACTGAAGAGCTACCGGCAGACTTATGGAGCATGGATTTTGATGGAGCAGTAAGCAAAGGAGTTGGAGTAGGAGTCTGGCTGCATAATCACAGAAACAGGTATTCAGAAAACCATTCTTACAAATTAAATTTCCAATGCACTAACAATATTGCCGAGTATGAAGCCTTGATGCTTAGTCTGAAGATTTTGAAAAGAGTTGGTGCTAAACAGATTATGGTAAGAGCTGTTTCTGAGTTGATAATCAAGCAAATCAAAGGTGAGTATGTTGTGAAACACCCATGTCTTGGAGCTTATATGAATGTTGTTCTTGATGCCCTTAGATGTTTCACTAAAGTTGACTTGTAGGTAATGCCGAGGGGACAAAACATTCTGGCGGATGGATTGGCTATGTCAGTAGCCACATGTAAGATTCCTTTCCTCTCGACTCGCCCATACACTATTGAGGTGAAATGCAGACCAACCGTTCCCGACAATATCAGGTACTGGAAAGTGTTTAGTAATAATGATCAAATTGAAGACTTTTTGCAGTGTAAAAATGATTTTGAATGTACAAATATAGATTTAGAGAACGAAGATGAAAATGTAAATAGATCTGATTTTGAAATTGCTAGTGTAAATAGCATAGATTCAGGAGAATTAGGAGATGATGAGATGGATGCCGATATTTTACATTTGAAAAGTAATGTTTTGCCTAGGGGTCTAGTTCCTTTATAGGACTTGTTTTATTTTAACGACGTAGCCAAAAAACCTAAAATTGAAGCCAATGGACAAAAGGTAGAGGATTGTAATATAGGGACCGAAGAGAAACCCAGGATAGTCAAATTGTCTAAATCATTACCCCTTGATTAAAAACTCAAATACGTTGAGTTGTTCAAAGAATATTCCATTGTCTTTGCCTGGGGTTATGAGGATTTGAAAGCTTATGATACCATCATCATACAACACAGGATTCCAATAAAAGAAGACCAAAAACCGTTCAAACATAAACTTAGGAGGATAAATCCCAAGTTACTCCCTCTGATAGAAAAGGAAATCAAAAAAATGTACGATGCCAAAATCATAGTCTCGTTGCGTTTTTCCAAATGGGTCTCTAATTTGGTCCCTACGTGTAAGAAATCTGGGGAAATCAGACTTTGCATAGATTTCCGAAATATGAATAAGGTCTCCCTGAAGGATAATTAACCCTTGCCCAAAATGGACCACATCCTACAAAGGGTGGTTGGATCCAGTTGAATCTCTTTGCTAGATGGGATCTCGGGTTATAATCAGGTCCTAGTTCACCCTGATGACCAAGACAAAACTTCTTTCACCACACCATGGGGCACTTTCATGTATGTGAAAATGCATTTTGGTTTGATGAACGCTGGAACCACTTTCTAGAGAGCGATGGATATCGCCTTTGTGGAAGAATCGGGTAAGTTTATTGTCGTCTATTTGGATGATGTAACTGTGTTTTCCCGATCTTATGACGAACACCTGCGACAACTCAGACAAGTCTTTGAGAAATGTACAAGGTTTGGGATTTATTTAAATCCTAAGAAAAGCCTTTTCGGACTAGAGGAAGGAAAAATGCTAGGACACATCATCTCCAAGGACAGAATCAAAATTGACCCCAGCAGAATCGAGTCCATACAAAAATTAGAACACCCAAGAAACATCAAAGAATTACAGTCTTTTATCGGGAGAATAAAATTTCTACGAAGATTCATTCCCAATCTGGCAGAGCTCCTCAGAAACATTACAAATATGTTAAAAAATGATGTAAAAATAAAATGGGACACTGAGTCCAGACAGTCTTTCGAACAAGTCAAACGAGCACTCACAGAGGCCCCTGTCTTAATCAGTCTTGATTTTACCAAGAATTTCTATCTTTTTTCTTTCGCTTCCGAACATACTATAGCAGCGGTATTACTACAAAAGAACAATGAAGGGTATGAACAGCCCATAGCTTTCTTTAGTAAAGCGTTAAGAGGCGTTTCTCTGAATTACAAGATAATGGAGAAACAAGTTTTTGCCTTGGTAAAAGCCATAAAAGAATTGAGTCTACATTCTCCATTCCCACACCATAGCATATGTTCCAAATGCGGTAGTAAAAGACATTTTGACCCAGGACAATCTGGATGGAAGAAGAGGAAAATGGATTGCTATCATTTTATAATACGACATAGAGATTAAGCCTACGAAACTAATCAAGGGTTAAGGCCTAGAAAAATTAATGGCTGAATCTAATTTCCATGCTCTTGACATTATTTTTTTAGCTGCAGTAGATGAACAGGGCGAGATGGTGACTCCAAGCATGAGAGAGGTATTTCTCAACTCTCCATGGTACGTAGACCTTATATTCATTTTGAAAAATTTGCAAGCTCCCCCTGGTTTAACTAATACTAAAGCTAGATTTTTGAGGTTGAAAGCCTTAAAATTCTGTATTCTAGAAGGCAATTTGTATTGGAAAGATCCTGGAGGTATTCTGTTAAATTATTTATTGAAAGATGAAGCTGACAAAGTGTTACAAGAATTTCATGCAGGAGAATGCGGTGGCCATATGAACTGGAAGGTCATAGCCAACAAAATCCTAGAGCTGGTTTCTATTGGCCCATCCTATTCGTTGATGTACATCACACAGTGACTGCATGTCATCAACGTCAGTTGTTTGAAGGCAAAAGGAAACTCCTTACTCTCCCCCTGAAACCGATCTCAGTTGAAGCCCCTTTTCAACAATGGGGGTTGGACTTCATTGGAGAAATACACCCTCCTTCTTCAGGCCATCACAGGTGGATTCTCACTCCCACAGATTATTTTACCAAATGGATCGAAGCAGTACCAAGCAGGCAAGCCACTGACTCTGTTATTATCAAATTCCTTGAAAATAATATCTTGTCTCATTTTGGATGTCCTAGAAAGATTATAACTATCAATGCAGCTGCTTTTCGATCTAAAAAACTTATAGAATTATGCAACCAGTATCACATTGGTTTGGGACATTCCACATCCTACTACCCTCAGGGGAATGGGCTGGCGGAATCTTCAAACAAAACCTTGGTGAACATCATCAAGAAAATGTTGCAGGAAAACAAGAAATTGTGGCATAACAAGTTGGTGTTTGCATTGTGGGCTGACAGACTGACCACCAAAAGGTCAATTGGTATGTCACCATACCATCTGGTCTATGGCACAAAAGCAATTTTCCCCACTTCCTTAGGAGTCCCTGTCATGAAGTTACTTCAAGAGGTACAAGCCGAGCCAAATGACTCACAGAGAAGGATCAACCAGATGATCCATTTGCAACAGTCTAGGGAAGACATTTTTAACAAGACTCAGGTAATCCAAGAAAGCATCAAAAAGATTTTTGACAAAAGAACCAAGGAAGATGGTTTATAGTTGGAGATTTGGTGTTGAGATGGGATGCTAGAAATGAAGACAAGGGAAAGAATGGAAACTTTGACAGTTTGTGGAGAGGACCATACATGATTAGAGAATTCAGGGGGAACAACGCTTTCTTGCTAAAAAACGACGATGGGACAGATCTGCCAGGAGGACCTATAAATGGCAGAATGTTGAAGCATTACGTGCCACCTCAGTAGAGACTCGAGTTTTTCATCACCATTGTACATACCATTTTTATTTTTCGCCTGCATTTTCTGAGCGAAGAACATTAGTTAGTTGGTTGAAGCTCGAAGAGAAGGCCCTAAGCCACTGACCATTGTTCTTCCAATTTTTTAGAATAAAACCAATGAAGGCTACTAGGCAAAACTTCTCAGAATGACCAGGACCAGGATTCTTGGCACTTCACATGGAAAGTACCATCCCCAAGTGGAGCCGTTGTTATCACCCTATAAGTTATAGGATAAACTGGTGACTGGGATATTATCTGTCTCTAGTATTTTTTGTTGACAAATGATTTTTTATTCTGCAAATAATTTGAAAAATAAAAGAAAAAGAAAAGGAAAAGGAAAAGGAAAAGAAAAGAAAAGAAAAAGAAAAGGAAAAGGAAAAGAAAAGAAAAGAAAAAAGAAAAAGAAAAGAAAAGAGGGCATAAAAGAATTGCAATAAAAGCCCCATGCAATAA